>UELU01138428.1:1987-25605 GCA_900490025.1 Megastigmus dorsalis | reverse complement strand
AACGAGCTGATTCCTTAGAAGAAATGCAACAAATTTACATATCCAGAATATAATTTTAGTCTATTGTCTCGTTTCTACAGCGTTATAAACAATTAAATTGTTAATAACTTTTTTAATATACACGATACGACAAAACACCCTCGAAATTCGTGATCAGCATGCAAAAATACGTCTAGAAAACTTCGGTGAGTGACTGGACCTCCATCGGCCACGAAAACCCCCCTGGCCCCTAGACTATATCGTATACTAGAGGGACTTCAACATTAATCCTAGTTAAAATTTCAAGGTAAGTAACGTTTAGCAGACACTATATTCCCTTAGTGTACTAAAAAGACTTTTATGAAAAGCCAAGTTAATCGTGCACCGAAGTAGAAACAGAACGGAATAGCAAGACATTTCCGGTATTATTTTTTTTTCGACTTTTGCTTCAAGTTAAGAGAATAATTATTTTTATTTCATATTTTTTAATGTTCCCAACGAAGTCATAGGCTTTGTAATGAATCTCAAAATAATTGATAACTATTACAACTAAGAAGTCTTTAGACAAATGAAAATATTTTTAAATTGCACACTTCAAAATAACATTCGTTTCAATTATTCATTCTCCTCACAAGTATACACTATAACTGTATAACTACTTTGATTCCTATATAGTATACTTTAAAATCCAACATCTCTCAACGCACACTGCAAACCCGTAAATTAGCCGAGCCACAAGCTCCAGCAAGTCAAAGGGAAAAATCTGCCGTGGTGTCTCGCTTATAAGCCTCGAGCCACAGTATATATTCACCATAGGCATACCCAACAACTTAGCTACTCTGCCTCTCGGCGCAAAAGTAGCTCTTATAAGCAATAATCCGATAACTCGCGATAACCCGTAAGACAAGACAGAGAGAGAGAGAGAGAGAGAGAGAGAGAGTGAGAGAGAGAGGTGTGTAACGATGGCGGTATGCCCGCATATAAACGCTTTCTCTCTCTCTCTCTCTACCGCAAGTGCGTTATTGCTATAGTTTGTCGTATAGAGCGAGGCGTGGAGCGCGTAATGCCGATTACCGAGACCGCGGCGGCGCCGCTCGCGTGTATATATATATGAGGGGGTCGTAGCAGAGAGAGGCAGAGGGATACATTCGCCACAAGTCGCTGCTTTCGCGCGCGGTCCTCAGACCGCAGGCTGCGCATAGGCGAAACTTGGGCTGCACTCTGCATGGCTGGGTGCAGTGTTCCCGTACCGGGCGTCTCTGCATAGCTGGAGCTTATCGCGCTACTCGCGGAAGATCGGCTCTAAGCAGTCGTGCACACACGGTACCGCAAACTCCGCGCGCGATCACTCCCTGCATGTATTGTACACGTATGTATGTACGTGAAGGTGCGTGTCGGTGCGGAGTGCGGACCGAGAACAGCCGCCTCTCTCTCTCTCTCTCTCTCGCTTGCTTTTCCCCTCCTTCACCTCAGCAGGGAATTTGCGCGCACATTTGCCTAACCACATTAGAGAAACCCGATCCAAATATCCAAGGTTGTACGTGTATGTACGGTAGGTGTGTAAGACGACGAAGCCATCGACGGTACAAACTGCTTGATGGTTCTTAAGCCGATGGAGCTCATTTCTCTATCTCTCTCTCTCTCTCGCTCTCGCTCTCGCACTTGCTCTTACCCTCTCCGTCTCCGATTGTAGGATGCAAATCAAATTTGCAAAACATTCGTAGTTGGCGCATAATTATCAATTCAGTCATGGGAAATAACCATTTATTATATGTATCGTACGAGAAAAACGGATAAAACGGATTATTTAAATATATATTAACTACACCTTTTTAATAAAATACTTTTAAATGCAATGGCACTCATTTATACTATAATTATTTATAAGTATATATACCTATATATAAATAAGTACATATTTTTTATAAAATAGGTACTTGAAGGAAATACTTAATAAAATACTACACTTGAGTATATATTATGCATTTGAAATGTCTACCAGAACATATTTTTTGTTATTTAGATATTCCGTTCAATAAATTAAGATGAGATCGAATGAATGCTTATAGCGAGGAAAATTCATTATATAATAATAAAATTATAATAAAATTAAGCAGATAGGATTAAATGAAGGGAAGAGAAAAGTTACTAAGTATATTCATTTTTGAGAAAGCCGATTAATTCTTATTACTTATTCGTTTCTTTAATTAAAAGTTAATATTAATGAAAGAAAAGTTTTGCGGCTTCAGTGTCAAAGGAAATATAGCTCTGGATCGCTAATTAAGAGAAATTATTCGATTCTTGCTACAAGAGGAAGGTTAAAACCAATTAATTCTTAACTTTCTTATCTTTATTTACATCCCTATGTTTGCGTAAAAGATATCGGATTATCAATTTATAAACTATACAATTTTGTTTTCCAGATGAGTGGCAAACGTACAAGGAGTTTTAAATGTGCGGTACATCATCGGGATCGGGAAGTTTGTTCGGAGAACGACTTCCATCTTCTGATTCACGAACCACCACTTTTTCGAAGGTAAGATTTATTATTTATTATCAAGATTTATAAAAAAACAGAATAAAATATTTGTCCGATAACAATAAAAACTTTAATTTAATCAACGTAATACCTAAAAATTATATTCAACCTCGTGCACATATTGTGTTCCTTTCATTCTGTCTAATACCCGTTAAAGATATTAACGACAATCTTCAAATAATATCGATAATAGTTACAAGTCTTTTTCCTAAACGAATTCGAACGAATATTATAGAAATTGAAACCAATTCTGCAGTAATATACATATATGCAAAAGCACTGCGACCCCTAAAACTCTCTGTTCCCTCACGGATCAACGGATTCCGATCAACATTTGGCTCCGCCAAGAATCGACTGATACCATATCAAAATTGATCGAGCGAGGATAAAAACAATAGCAGCTATCGCAAAGCTTTCGTTCCGCGTGCGACTAGACTTAATTGCATTCGACTAGAGTCTCTCGAAATATCACAGTACCATCCGATCGCTACGTATACGAGTCACGGTATATGTTCCTAATCTGAAATAAAATCGTCGGCAGTTCGATGCTATCCCCAGAGCTGCCGCCGTCCCGATAATCTTCCGAGTCCTCGCCGAGTGAGGCTCCACCATTACGTTTCTAATTTTCCTCTTATTGCGCCGAACCATAATAATGTTCTAGGGAAGAAAATCTGCTGCGCTGCATTATATGAATGTACAGGTATATAACCTAGCCGATAGCGTGTATACAGTTTAGCTTTATTGTTCTGCAATAGTTATAGATAGAATGTATTGAATTCAGATGATATTGGTGTAGAGATATACTTTTCAAATAATTTACTTTTTATCGTTTTATACATATTTATTAACCGATTACGTTAAAATAAAACAAAAAAACCCCAGAGTTTAATACAATTTTACGCAGTATCGTATTTTAATTATTCCAAATATTTACGTGTGTATTCAGTAGCATCAATATAATCGATATTTGCAACATTTATTTTTCACTTACATAATCTATTTCTGGAGAACTGGTGACGTGAGAGAAAAATAAAATGTTTCCCTGTTCTATTACATCGTTCCTGAAACTCGGATTTTATCGGACCACAAAACCGTCATATGCGTACAATAACAGTAATTTAAAAGGATACATATATTTTTACTCTGCTATTTTCTCTTTTGCGTGACTAGGTACAATTGTAACTTGCTATTTTTCTCCCTTTTATTTATTTTCACTATAATTAGATTTACGCGATAATTTAATCATGCGAATGGATGTAACAACCTCTATTATATAAATTCATACCTACAATGCTGTTGAAAAATCGGAAAATGTACCTCAACAACCATATTGGTCAATTTCTAAATGACATTTACGTATTAGAAGACTTGCAAAGACATTTAAAATTACATTTTCGTCTCTATTAGAATTGCATAAACAAATGCATCGCATAAGTTCAAGATTGAGCAACGGAAAAAAGGGCGTAGCTCCCGAGCTCCTGCAAAAATGCCTCCAGGAAAAGCATATTCTCACTCGTGGCACTTAACTCGTTTTCTCAAAGCCCAAGACAAAAGAAAAAGGCGACTTCGCAACGACTTCTCGCGAGTATTCCGTGTGAGCAGCTAAGTATACGCGAAAACAGTAATTCTCGCTCACAGTCGACCCCAACAACGCCGTCACCGCGGCATTTCCCTCTCATTCATCCGCAAAGTCCTTTTTTCCACGCGTAAAACCGGAAGACTCACGGTACAGATTCACGCGCGCGAGATGCATCTTTACGCACTCATTCCTAAAACTGCCTTCTCGGAACAGATACCGGCTTACTACTTGTCTATCTCTCGTGTAAGAGTCGGTGTGCGCGCGTTCCAAATCAAGGGCAAACTGGCGACAGCGACGACGAAAACAGTAAAGAAAAAGAAAAAGATCTTTGTCGTCGCCGTCGTCGCCGTCGTCGTCCGCGGCCTGCGCGCAGAACTTGTTCTCGCGGCCCGCGACAGTGTCTCGGCTGGCCAGCATATTTTACACCGAGCCGCTGCTGCTGCCGCCGCCATCAATTGGTTTATCGGAACCGGCCCCGCGCGGGAATGCAAAATCGAAATAATCGCTGGAAAAACATGTTTTTCGCCGCGAGAAAAAGGAGATTTCGTGGCACGTTCGCGCTTATTTAAGCGTATATTTTTCCTATCATATTTTAACGGAGGATTAACGCGATGGAAAAAAGGCACGAGATTTATAAGCTTGAGTTGCCCTGAGATAACACAGATAGATTCGCTTTTAAGAGAATATCGAGTATTTGGCCTTATGTGGGCTGCAGACGCATTTTTGGACTCTTGTACGATCTCTTTTGCGAAATAACTTCATCCGGGACCGGCGATAGTTCTTTTCTTCACGGTACAGCTGCTACACCTGCGTATACATAATTTTATTTTTATATACAGGAATTATTATGCACACTGCACCTTTCATAAATATATTTCCCCGCGAATTTTCAAAAATGTAATTCAATTTGGCTTTTTTCCAAGCTTCTCTCTCGCATATATAAATAAGTACCAGAAAGTCAACGCGTGTCTCGGGTATACATATGTACATGTACACTTGAAAAATTGCCCGTGCAAGTCCCATTTAACATATATATATATACGCGGCACATATACTTTCTTATCCAGAAACTGGTATATCGTAATTTTCTGAATAAAAGTGTGTTGCCGGAGGATAGTTGCAGTGTAAAAGCTTTTTCCAATAGCACTGGTTCTCGCACACTGTGCGCGCCGCCACATACTTTTATCCCGCATTAACTTTGAATCTTATATATACGACCTGTATTTGCTATCTAAGGAAATAAATAAGGATAGACAGGGGCCGTTAATTGATGTTGGGAATGTGGAAAGAAGGCGTGCGTTTAATCAGAAAAAGCTATATTCCCGATCAGGCATACTTTAATAACTATCAAACGGCATAGCTTCGGTTTTTGCAATTCGCCCAAGTAGTGCCCAAGTCTTTCAGGCTTACTGACAAAATAACATTTACTAAAGAAAAATTTTCAATATAACGTTGATATATCTGTATATAAAGCTATTTCGTATATTACCAAGGATATATTTTAGAATAAATTATCAAATTTTTTAATAGTCGTTTGTAAAATAGATTCTATAACACAATTAAGGCGGTGCAGTAGCGACAAAGGTGCTTTTTCTTTCGCTGATATCTTTTCTATTTACAACGCAAATTAATATTTGGAGCGGCGTATTCCTCGATACAATGAATCGTCCTGTACTAGCTGAAGTAGATCTGATTTGTCGTTTTTTCTATTAATTGAAACCAGTAAGACGCATTTATGCATTGACAGCTAACCTCAAAATTACGATTATATCTACGTGTGTTTATAACTTTTAATATTTATAATTTTGCGTAATATCTGGACTTGGCTGGCGTAGTACTCGTTGCTATTAAGCATTTTGTGCAATATGGGGCTTATGTGATTTATCATTTTTTAAATTAACTCGAACATATAAACAGATCGAACAGCCTGAAGAGGGGGGACGCTACTGCTTCCCTTTAAGAATCATTATAAAATGTAAATTTGTTTCAAGCCAAAAACGTAACATTCGAAAATGCAAGAATCAGCCACTTTGCTCAAACTGAACATTGAAAATTATCTAAAATTCAGCAATATCTAAACAAACCGCCATTTAAATTCCGGCACGTTCCACATCTGCAGCCGCAACACTTCAAAATTATTCACACTAACGAACATTGTATATATTATTCAAAAGCACTCGAGCGAGTGGAGATGCATGAAAAATTCTTCACCACGCAAAAAGACAGCGTCTACATTATTTATCAGACTCGGGGAAAAAAATGCGTATTCCGCGCGACTCGACCTACACTGCACGCGCCGCACCGCGAAGCTCGACCGCGAAGTAAGCCGAAAAAGAAAAGAAATAAAGCGCGGGAAAGAGGTATATAAAGAAGAAAATCGCGCGCGCACTTCGGCACGCGAGAGGAAGGCCGCCGCGAGCTTTTCCGCACTCCCGCGGGTGCAAACGAGGAGAGCCAAGATAACAAAGGGCCAGAAACCAAAAGTGATTTTAAAACAAGAAGCTCGATGGGGCTGCCGGCGGAGAGAGGCCAGAGCAGCTCTGCCCCGACGGCGGAGGGGAAGCTACGTCGCGCGACTACTTTAATGGCGCGCTTCATAAATAATTCATCCTATCCAGGCGCTACGAGGCTATAGTACGGCGCCCTCTCGACTCAATCCTTCTTCGCTCGGGCTTTTTCGCTTCAACCCTCTCTCTCTCTCTCTCTCTCTATCTTCTTTTTTTTCGAGTCTCTCAAAATTCCTGAGCACACAAGATAAGAGAGAAAGAGGAGTAGTGGAACGCCACCTGCGCGGCAGCGACCTCCTCTCTCTCTCTCTCTCTCTCTCTCTCTCTCGACTTGGCAAATAAAATATCGTCTCTCGTCAAGCTTGCGACGGCGCGAGACACGAACGAGACGCGTGCGCGAGAGAGGGAGAGAGAGAGGGAGAGAGGAGCTTCGCTCGAGGACGCTGAGCGACAAGACGAAACTAGAAGGCGCCAAGTGCTTCTATAAGGCGGCTGCTGCAGTAGAGGAAAGTGCGAAAATATTACGATGGGATATTCCGAGCAGGTACGCGCTCGTATAGTGCGCTTGACTGCGACTCGGTGTTGTGCAGACCGTCGATTGCACCCTTTAGTTTTTGAGGATATCCTGGTTTTTGAAGTGCGAGGGACTGTTGCAATTGCCGCTCATTTGTTGTGCTAGCGGTTGCGACAGTGACATTAGATAATTTAGCAATATTTTATTTGTATATCGTTTCGCTTTACCCCGGTAAGATGTGTTTTATCTACCGGGGATAAAATTATTTCTAATTTTATTTTATAAAATTATTACTCTATTGTAACTAAGTTGAAAATAAGAAATATTCTATAATAATAGATGAATTATAAGGCAGAACTGTAGAACCACATTTAGTATTTACTAGCCGGACAATAAAAATATGCTAATATTGTGCTGTGTCGCATCGCAGTTCTGGAAGATATTGAAATTCCTTCAGCTTGTATGCATAAAATATGATGATTTTTAAAAATATGAACTTTTTCATATCTTATATATTTACAATATTTTGATAAAAAAAATCGCGCAATACCTAGTTCATATTTTTATTTGAAGTATGTTAACAAAATTTTCATCAAACTAACTAGCTATTAAAAAATTACGAAACTTTATGATAAAAGCTCGCTTTCTAATTCTATTTGTCAGAAGAACAACGCGAAAAACATTTGTCTGTGCACTAAAAATATTTCTTAAAAAGCGCATCATTATAATAAATTTACCCCTGAAAGACACTAATAGGCAGCGCTGATGCATTCATCGAAAAATGAAACGCAGACCGCGCATTTGACCCAAAAACCCCTAAACATTTTATAAAAAAAAATTCCTAAACAGATTGCACTGCAGAATTAGCTGCAATTCAAAGGCGCCTAGCTTTCAAGCTCGCACCTCACGGAGAGCCTCGAGACTCGAATCGCAAACTCTCTGCTTCCAGCAAGATTCAGCCGCGCATACTCATAACCCGCAGTCGTCGCAATGACTTTCGGCTGCTCGCGCATCCTCGTGCGAGTAGACATGCAGCGGAGAGCTGCTATATCTCGGTTGCGGCACTCGTCACGCCTTTGCCGCAGCGACGCGCTGCACCTCCCGCCGCATAAATAAGGTCTAGCCCGAGAAAGAGAGAGAAGGAGAGAGAGAGAGAGTGAGAGTGAGGATATGGTATACATGTACAGCAGATGCAGGTGGCTGCAGTGCACACGTGCATATATGCGCGAGATCGCATCTCGTTAGTCACTCTGGAACGAGCCGCGAGCGACACTCTTCCAAAGTGACTACGACTTCAGTTCTCTCTCTCTCTCTCTCTCTCTATCTCTATCTCTCATACCGATTCTTCTTATACCCGCGTGCACTCTTCTACGCTTGGAGCTTCTTCGCCTCTGCGCGGCGGTACCCTTAAAGCCTGATGGATATACGTGCCACGCGAAATTTCCATGATTTTCAAAGAGCTTGGGCTCCGAGGAAAAATTACCGAGCTTCCCGTTCTGATCGCTCAAATGCAAATCTATACAGCTCATGGATATTTATGGAGCTGCCATTGTGTTTTTTCAAAATTGAAATGGGTTTTTTTCAAAGTATAGAATATATAATGCATATAGACTCGCTGATGCGTTACTTTTCAATTTAATACTCCTTTTGTTATCTTTTCCATTTTCAATCATAATTATTATTGAGTTCGATTCTTTTGTATATAAGCAATCGCTAATGGGATGATTGATGTGTAAAGATATTATTAATTATTAAAAATTTCGATGTTATATGCGTGTTAATAATTGATATAAGCAATATTATGTCATTATTATCAATTTCCGCACAATGGATGTATTTGATTTGATTTTCGAACTACCCATATCTAAATATTGCTCGATAATTTTTTTAAATTCTTTTAATGGAAATATTTACTATGTAGCATAAAGTTAGGTAATAAGAAAACTAAATAAAGCTAAAAAGTATAGAAAAGCTCTTTAATACTAAAATAAGAATGTATTTTAATTACAAAAAGATAGATTTTTTAAGCGAAGGATATCATTAAAACTCAGAATTATCCTTAACTTTGCAAAATAAAGGGAATTTAGTTAATTACCTCTTTTAACTTAAAACCACATCAAATATTTCTAAAGTCAACTTTAATTTATGAATCTTTGTATATTATACTAGAAAAATGTCTATAACCGTACAAGGTGTAAAAAAAAATTTTACAACTCAGTGCGTAAAACTTGACATTACATGCCTGTTTAGCGTCCGAAACGTACCCAATTTTTTCATTAATACGTGAAGTGATTACTTTACACACCCTAAACCGGCATCTTAGGTCGAGTTTTACACACTCACTTACAATAAATAGTATACGCAACTCATGCAAAAATGGCCCAGTTTCCGCACTTGTGTTCTATAAAACTAATAGCTAGATTACTAGAAACTTATAGCCCGACTTAAGGATTTTAAAAAAAATAGTATTCTTTCTAATAATTCAACTTCGTATATATTAACCAATTTATCCGTTAAATTATAATCTACATTTTGAAACAAGATGAAATGATTAATTACTTTAAATTATACGTTGTCTCATTAAATCCATTCATAAGTCTTTCACAAATACAATTATGCATTGAAAGCCTAGGAAATAATACAAACAGCATTATAACAAGTGTGCAGAGCGAAATCCCTCGAAGAACGATTCATTCTGAAAATCCAACGGTCCAAAGTCATAAACATAATCCTACAAGTCTGCCCATCACCGGCAGGACCGAACTGGTACGTGATCGAACAATACTCTATGCTGCACGCCTCATCCTGGATACCTACCATACATCACCTAATTCCATCCCTACTATCGATCCGCACGAATTTCCCGACAGGCGGTAGTCGCTCCTCCTGGATTCATTATTATGTAAAAACTCGGAAAAAATTGCAAAAGCGCTTGCCTTTTATATATACCTATATACAAGTCGTTTACTGCACTATAGCAGAACCCATCATACATGCGGGAACGCACAAAAGGTGTAGCATCGAGTCTTTCGTATACATACGTTGTATCGTCTCATTCTTTCGGCCCCACCTCGACCCACAATGTACGCGTGTATGTGCGTATATATGTATAGAGCCGCTCACGCACAGGAGCTCGCCCACGTAGAGAGAGGAAGCTATACGAGGTGCACCTGGGCTGCACGTAGGTATAGTCCCCTCCCCTCTCTCTCTCTGTCTCTCTCTCTCTCGCTCGCTCTCGCTCTTGTCCTGTTCTGAAAGAGCGGAGAGGCCTAAGGAGGATCGTCGACAGGTATGAACACGAGTCTGTTTCCGGATGCGATTTCACGGAATCTCTGGCATGAATCACACTCTACTTCCCGTCGATTGATCAGTATAGCGAAGACGGAGTGACGCTGCCAACTCCTCGGCGTCTTCGTGTGGGATTTTTCAAATTTGCAGTTAATAGTAATTAGTTTGCTTTAAAAATCTGGGAAGTTCCTATTATATTAATGCTGGACGATCTCTAAGGAAAGTGGCGACTTCCTATATAGACATTTTAATAAGAATATTCAGAGAATTATTATACTTTACTCATAATAAAGTGTAATTACAATAAAGTAAAATCTGGCCTAAATGTGTCTACTTTTGTGCATTTCAACTTTTTTTAAATATTTATGAATGTATTTCATCGAAATGATACAATTTTTAATTTAATTTTTTAGATTAAATGAAAGCAAGTTATTTTACGATGACAAGTGTGAAGATTCACATGTACATACAATTTCTTCGAAAACGATTATCATAAATATAAATATAAAAAAAATTTTATTTTGATATTTACCTATTTGTTAATTTCTATAAAAATAATATGTATATATTTAACTTTCTTAAGTTTCTACACTATTTCAAAAATATAAAATTAATTTTAAAATTTTATACATTCTATTTATTGAAGAAAAGTAAACAATTAAAAATAATATTTATAAAGTAGATGTTAATCGATCACACATGAACTAATTGATGTAAATAAATTAATACAATATTTATAAACATTAACATATTTCTTAAATTAGAAAGTAACTTTAAATAATAATTATTCTATAAGTCAAAAAATGCTGTCTTAAAAAATACACTTTAATAAATCGAATTATATGCTATGTATTATATTTTCAGTTTAAAATATAGTTTGGATAGGATATTCAAGGTAAATGACGAAAAAAGGTAAGATGGTGATAATAAATGTACCAGAATGTAAGAGAAAAGTTAAACTTTATTCGTTGTTCATCATGTACAAAAACTCTTCAGATGCACTTCACAAGTTTCAGAAATATGTCGCAGACCAATAATAATATATAACTTGATGAATTAAAATAAAAATTCTGATTATTTAAATAAAATATAAATATTAAAATTAATAAAATTAAGCCTATTATTTCATAAAATGAAAATATTTGTAAGAAATAAAAAGTTCAAAAAACTAAAATATCTTCTACATTATATTTATCTTGTATTATAATTCTATAGCTCTTATTATCCATAGTATTTTTAGAATGTAAAGCAGCTTTTCAATTTTTAATACAAAATGTAGCCAAGCTAGTTGAGTTTCGAGAGGCTTGTTATCTATAATTGAAGAACTTTTAAAAACTTTTATGTTCCTTTAGCTGAAGGGTCGACAATGGATATTCAATACTGCTCTATTTTTGTAATTAAAAGAAAAGTACTCTTTTCTTGACAGCTTGTAGAAAAGTTGTAAGAAACATTATTTACTGCATTGAATATTATATTCTTAACTGTCACAAAATAGTTTTTTTACTTCATAATAAATTGACAAAATTATTTTTCCAAGCCACAATCAAATAGTAGATATTTTGAAGTTAAATCTTACTTCAAATGAATTAATTACGATTTTATTTTCACCTCGCCGTTCTCCCTAACGTAATTAAAATTAAATGATTAATAAACTTAACAAGAAATTAATTGCTTAATGCTTGAATCTCTACTCCGTATTAAATCAATAGAATTATCAATTCCGTTATTTAAAGTTTAAAATAAAAAATATAATGTATACGCGTAATTGATTCCGATAAGAGTTTTAATAATTCGCTTTTAAACCTTTTCAAATGCATTTCTAAAGCTTGAACTAAAACTTGAATAAATTACTTTCACAGCATTTGAAAAAATTAAAATTTTAATACGAAATGGTTGTAACCGATCACAGCACACGCACAAATAAAAACGATTCTACACGTATAGAATGAATTGTTCGAAACTACTTACACGATTATTGCATCAGTTATAAAATATTCGAATTCAATCTATTATTTCCCTACTATTACGAAAATCGTATTTTAATGTTGAATCTCAATCATTCGTTTCAGTTAGAAAATCAATTCGTTTATCAACAGTTTGTTCAAAAAACACAATAACACATAGCACTTTTAGACACGACCTCTGAATCGGAAAATGCCTATTTGTAACCAAACCAAACCAAAGCAAAATGAAAACAACAAAACAAATAAACAAGCTTCACAAACTCCAAATTATTTTCTCTCGAGAACCAAAAAAATCACCGCACAAAACTACAAATAAAACTGTCGGCAGCAGCACAGGAAAATATCACTGGTAGGCCGAGCTGCAGCGATCTTCTCTCTCTCTTTCTCTCTCCGTCCGTCTCTGCCGAGCTCCGTCGAGGCCGCCAAGCCACCAGAGAGCGCGGAAGCGAAGTGCGCAGCACCGCGTCTCGCGGCCGAATGCGAGCGCGCTCACGCGGCCGGCTCAAACTCCGCTCTCTGTTGGCGGCGCTCGAGCCTCGCACTCCCGGCCATTGGTCCTGCGGCGCCCCCCACGCGGCCTTGCCCCTGGCAGCTACCAATCCCCGCGTCCCGTGCCTACCCCCACCAGCTCCCCAGTCCGCGTGTACACCCACGCCTCGTTCTCTCTCTCTCTCTCTCTCTCTCGCTCGCTCGCACAGACGGCTGAAGGGAGAGAATATCGGCTCTGCTGGCGCTCGGGAAACGAGTCGGTCAGTAAGCCCGCGGCGACTGCGAGCAGCGAGACGACGACGGCGAGGCGAACGTCGTGCGGTGCCACTGCAGTCAGAGGACTTGCAGCTCGCGCAACTTTGATTTTGCAGCGGACAGCTGGCGCTTCCGCGCTATAGACTAGCCGGCAGACGACTAGCTCTCTGCACACGCACACGCACACGCACACGCACACGCACGAGAGAGAGAGAGAGAGCCGGTGCTTTTGTTTTGTTTTATTGTCGGCAATCGCTCGCTCGCTCGCGCCGCTCTGATGTTTATTGTTTTTCTGCCGCCACGCCGGGAGATTCGGGGAAGGAGCCGCGAGAAGTAGGAAATTCGCGCCGCGGCCCGCCGATGTGCAGTGACAGTGCACGCGGTTCTATGTGACAGTTGATTAGAAGCCGACCTCTCAAGGAGCTTATACACACACAGTGACACACAAGGTTCGCGCGGAGCGGAACGTGTCCCGATATGAAGAAGAAATCGCTGATAATGTGCGTGACGTCGCCGCTGAGCGCGAGCAAGATACTGAAGGAGGCGAAGTCGCCAGCCGCCGGCAGGACCATCACCACGAGCGCACAGCTGCCCAATGCCGCCGGCGGCGATCCCACGCGGCCCCAACACACCTCGATCATGTAAATATTACACTTAGCTTTCTTTTATTTTAACTTGCCTCTTGTCAATTGTCCGTTGTCCGAGTGTGTTTATTTTGTTTTTCGCCTGTCTGCTGCTGCTGCTGCGTTCCCCGAGGGTTCGCGTGCGGGAACGGGGACTTAAACTTTTTTTCCCTTCCCTTCTCTATATATATATCGACACTCTTACGTACACGTAAGAATTTTGAAGAATTGATTGCCCGGGCATTCGGAGTAAGAGCCTTTCGTCGAACGCGACTGAACTTTCGTATCATTCGTATACACTTTGTTGTGTTGAAAGTTCCAAAGCCACGCGGGTGCGTATTTTTTCACTCTACCCCACGTGTGGGATAAAAAAGCTTTTACGGTGTGTACGAAGAGTTGCCTTGGGGAATTTAAAGCTCGTTGACGTCGCGCGGAAATTTCTACTTTTTACGTCTGCACTGCAGCGGACGAGTAAGAGAGGCGATAGGGCAAAAAGTGAAAATACACGAGAGAGCGGGTCCTTTGAGAATCGACGCCAGTGCCGTGCGTGCACGATGTTTATTTAGATTCGCTCGCGACGAGAAGTGTATACGAGCATACATGTCTACCTCTCTCTCTCTCTCTCTCTCTCTCTCTCTCTCAGGAGAGCAGCAGCAGTACAGAGCGGCACCGGCGCCACGTGCCGCCGCGTCAAGCGCCACGCGACTGCTGCCGCTGCCGCTGCAGCGCGACTTTGTGGATCCGGCCGCTCTTTCGCCTTGTTTTTTCTTTTTTCTGTACCTTCTCTTCCTTTTTCACGCTGTCTTTTTATGCCGTTTCGCTCAGCCCAGTTGCCCGTTAAATTATTACATCGGATGTCTGCCGGTGTGCGAGTGTGGATTCTTTGAAATTGTGTGCACTTTGAAGCGCGCGGTAATTGGCTTGTGTTTTTTTTTTGCTCGGTCGCTCATTGTAACGATGTCGTAACTATTCTAATTCAGTAGTTTGTACAAAGTGCTTTGCTTATGAAGGGCCGAAATGAAAGGTTATACGGATTATCGTTTCTAGCGCTAAACTAAGTTTCTTGTATTCGTGCATCTGAACAGCCAAGGAAGTGTTAATCGAAGTATTTAAATTCTAAAATAATGTACATGTAATTTTTTATATATCTAATGTCAAGGTACATTAAAATAGTAAAAGCACAAAGTAATTAAAGGATAATGTGTTTACGAAATTCTTTTAATTAATTTTTATTTTTATTCCAAAAGTGTTTCACTGTATTATAATATGTATGTATATTTCACAAAGTTTAATTTGATTAACATTCGAACTGCAAACTATCACTAGATGAATTAGTTAATTCAAATTTTCTGTTGATGAAAATGTATTGTAATTGTAATGTAATTTACACATATATATGTAATTTCTCTTAAATAACCATTATCAAATTAAAATATAATTTATTCTGTCGAGTAACCTCTGAAAATTAATTCTTCAACTTCAAAATGTTCATTTCATATTATTTCATTGAAATTGCTGTACAAAGAGTTCTTTACTCATCTTGATAAAAAAAAAAGGAAAATATACGTATCTCCATCTAAAATTAATAAGTGGGATAATACCTGTTTAATTCGCTCCTGCGCTTTTTCAATTGCAGCAATCAAGTCTCCGCACATATATGATACTGCACATCGGTGGCAGCACACAAATAAATTAACGCGCGTCGACGCGCTTTCGTTCGTTTGAACGCCACCGAATCGTTCCTCGCTTTACGCCCAATAAATTAAGCCACCCGAATATACTCAACGGGAGGCCAAAATTTCACGGCTCGGCAATTAAAAGAGCATTTCGAAAAGACAGAGAGCGAGAGAGCGGAAAAAAGAAAGTAAAAGAAGCGAAGTCACATCATTAGCATACAAACAGCCATGGCGCACCGATGCGATGCAGCGTTCCTTCGCAAAATCCTCACCCGGCACGACGTTCGCGATATACGAATTCTACGATGAGTGTGTTTCTAGATGTGTGTATGTATGTGTGCCGCACGAGTCCCCTAAAACGCTTAATCTGCGGTTGATTTTATATATACTTTCTTCCTTGTCGCGCTCGGAGCTCGGCGGTTTTCTAGTTGGCGCGAGCTTTGTCTTGCGGTTGCGGCATCGAGGGGATCAGCCCGCGATATGACTTTGTCTCTCCCCGCGTCTTTTCGTCTTTTCTCTCTGCGCTTCTCTCTCTCTCTCTCTCTCTCTCTTACTGCTCCTCTATTTAGTTTTGTGTTTTTGGCCCACACAAGGTCGCCGCGACTGCCGCGGAGAGACGCATCGGGCTACTTAGCCTTCTCTTCTGTATACCTATATAGGTACGTTATTTTTTTGCGACTCTTCTCGTCTTTTTCTTTTTTAAGGTTCGGCCACCGCACACACGCGCGTCTTTCATTCGTTTTTCTCTCGTTGGGATTCCTGCGGGCCACGTTAGTTTGGGGCCATATTTTATCGCCGAATGAGCGAAATCTTTGGGATTTGGTTTCGGGAGATTAAATTCTCGTGTCGTGGATAACTTCACGCACTGATTGAGACATTGTTATTTATTAGCTATGAACTTTCGGCGTCTTATTCATATGGACCGATCAAGGTATTGCGTGATTTCTTCCTCTGTATATACTTTGTATGAGGGGATTATAACGATGTGTTTATATAACCTAAAAAAGTTCGAACTTTCAATGCGAATCGCAGAGATAAAATGATGAAAATAAAAGAAAAAGAAAACAATTTGTCCATAATTTAAGATCGTTAAGCAAGTAATGGAGCAATAAATAATGATAGAGCCTTGAAAACCGAGGGGAGTTCTTTAGCCAATAAAACTTAGAATCTATATACCGCGGTCAATAGCCAAAGAAGACATTAAAGAGGGTCGATAGACTCATTCTTTAACGCTCTAACGAATCCCCGCTCAGCCTATATCTATATACACAATACAACGACTCACAAGCTAAACTGCATCTATAGATATGCGCATGTACATACCATACATACATACCATTTACGGAGCGGCAAATCCACGAGAAATATTTGTCAAATACAATACCGTAATTTATAGCCGTAATTCCGCGGTGGAAAATAATAATTCTTTTTGGAGCAAACTCACACACCCGTACAATAGGCACTATGCACAACGTCGGGACACACATAGTAATAATAATACACCTTGAATGTGTTACCTGATGGTGCTGAAAAATCTCCACGCAGGCTTATTATCGTGTGTGTAAGGGACGAGAGAGAGAGAGAGAGAAGCAGGAAGAAAAAAAGGATGCGTGTGCACACATACTCTCTGGGGTCCGATCAAGGACGATAATATGGCCAAGGGTGTGTCTGCAATAATAGACGCGAAACTTTGCGAACGCACGACACGCGAGACTGTGTATATATCCTCCTTTGGCTTTCGCCATCGGGATAATGGATTCTTTCTGTGTCTCGGCTCTCGTTTTTCTTTTTTTTTTTTTCGATTTTATTAGTATGACTTTTATGGGTTGAAGAGGTGACCGATAGGGTAATCAGAGTATCGATCGATTTTTATGAACATCTTGATCGTTATACGTAGCGGTATTCCTTTTCTAGGTCAGATTTTACTGCCGTCATTAACTTTATTAGGCTCCGTTGTCAAGATTAATATACGCATCTGCTCTATAATAATTGATTTAATATTCATTGTAAATGTTTTTATTTTATATTTCCTGTAGCTTAATAAATAGTAAAATATATCCGTACATACTCGTTTTACCAACCATGAACTGTCGGTGCACACATTTTTCTGCGCCAAACACTTTGTTGAAATACTGCACTCGGAATCTTTATACGCACCGAGGGGGAGAGATCGAATAGCCAAATAGACGCAATACTCCCGAGCCCATATTATACGACCTGCAGAGAATTTACAGGAGATATATCGATGTCGAAGTCGCGCGCGCTGACGAAATCGCGAGACAATCGGCTGCAGAGAGAGAGAGAGAGAGAGAGTGAGAGAGAGTGAGAGAGTGCATGTGTGCATAAAGACTGCAGTTCGTATAGTGCTTTAAAGACTCGAGCGATGAAGGTTTAGGGCCGAGGCATTTTATCGCCTGCACGGCGACGGAGGTGAGAGAACGAGGAGGACGACACTGCACACGCAGGTTATTCGATCCGTGGATCGAGAGAGAGAGAGAGAGAGGGAGAGACGCGCAACTCGAAACACAGCGCCGCGAAGATCGCAATTTGATTTAACGCCTTGATAAGAATTCATTCTTTGACGCTTTAACGTTCTTGACTACTTAGAGATGTTGGACATTCCTCTATCGACTCTGTTTCATCTCCCTCTCTCTCTCGCTTTCTCTCTCTCTTTCCCTCTCTCTCTCTCTCTTTTCGTGTACAATCATGATTCGATTTGAGTGCATTGTTAATTTTTTTATTTCTTTGGAGGTGAAATTTATATAATTTTCTGCTTTCGATTATATGTCATAGATATATTTTAATGAAACAATAACGGGAATATACTATATTGCTATCGATGATGGTATAATAGAAAGATGAAAAAATCGTCTGCTGCAAGCTTATCATATATTTAAAACATTATAATTTCGGAAATCACGAATTCGGGACGTTATTTTAAATAATACCAGATGCTCCAATAACACCGTTTCATACCAAAAAAGTAGATCGAAAATGTTTTTCGTTCCCCGCAAAGCATTTACTAGGACTATATTTAAATAAACACACGAATATGCATGTGAATTCAATGCACACTCATGGCGCCTCGTAACCCATCACAGCAATGAAAAACACTCAGTTGAGCTCGATCCGCTCAGGAAAGCGCTCATAAAAAAACAGTGGAGTGCAAAAAATCTCTACATATTATATATATATCATTGCAGAGTCCGTTTGCCAAAAATGTTTCTCGCTCAGCATCATCGATTTTCGCCGAGCGCGCTGCGCGTTTTTTCTAGCGAATCAAGCTATATAGATGATAGATGATACGGAACGCAGAGAATTACTCCGATCCTTGGAACTTGCGCGCGCACACACACACACACACACACACACACACACACATTACGTCAATTAATAGCAACTACCTACGCGCCCTCTCACTCTCTTGTGGATCAATGTACCGCGAATCGCTTACATATAGCCCCTATGAAAAATGCATCATTTCTGCGGGTCGTCGAACCCAAGACCTTTTCTCTCTCCATCTCCTTCGCATATTCTTCGTTTTCTCCTTATATATATATACATATACAGATATATAGAGAGGAAGCAGAAGATAGAAATGCAGACGCATATACGTGGAAAAGAAAACGTTCGTGTATTTTTCATGGGATGTGTGTATGTGCGCGCGGATGGCTGGCACACGATCCGGCAAAACTTTGGCAATAATTCCGGCGAGTCGCTCGGTCGTCGCGGCGGCGCCAGGACATCGTGGCGTCGTCGTCTAGCGCCAAGCTCTCGTCGCGTTTTTTATGCTGCTGCCTATAGCTAGCGACCTACGTGTATATATATATAATATGCGGGGTGAACCGAGCCGACTAGGTTAGACTTGCATGCACGAGAAAAAGAGAGAGAGGGAGAGAGACTGATCATGGATTTCCAAAAATATTAAAGCTTGCGTATTCTATTCGTTGCTGCACTTGCATTAATATAGTTTCCTAATCCTCGGTTCTTGGCGTTCAATGTATTCAACGAAGTATTCCGGACGATTAGCGCCAAAGTAGTCGAAGGATTCAAACACAGAAATTCAAAAGAAGCAAATCGAATCATAATTTTTAATATAAACTTTTCGGGCAAACTTATACCGGCCGCATTATATACTCGCCTATTTAATTCCAATAAGAATTTATCATCCCAACCTTTCTATGCGACGACGGCAAAGGCCACGATGCTTTTCCCCTTAATAATTCTGAGGAGTATGGAAGAAGGCCGCGCGCTCGCGGAAGAGCCAGAGAGGGAAATGTACACGTAGGAAACTGTATATATTTCAACTTTTCGCCCGATGGAAAGTACTTAGAGACACTTTCAAGTTTACTTTTTCCGCTACTTGCTTCTATATGCGCTCCTATCGCTCGGTGTATAACTGTATATCCAAAATCGACGAATCGCTCGAGTCGAGCGCCACTGCACTCAAGTGGCCGCGAAAACGATTGGCATTTATATTACTTTAATTCAATGGAAGGGAATACGTTGCTGAAGAGAGAAATTTGAAACTTTTCGATTATCAGGTGAAATTTTTTTTCAAAATTCATGTTGAACGATAATTTTTACTCATATTTTTTCAAAAGTACCAGAAGTAATTGTTACGAGGATTTAAATTTGATATCGAAAATTTATCAAGTAATGCAGTAATCTTAGTTTTAATTACATTATCCAATTTAACCTTTTATATAACACATCAAACTATAGATTCTGTAGAAGACATCTTTAAAATCCACTATTGAACGAGACCAATATGAAAAAGTTCTGAAAAGGTAGTTGGGTTTTTACCTATTCTGTAAGTTATTGCGCAAGTGAATCAAACGAACGACTCATTTATTTAGAACTGGAAAAATATCGTAAGCAAGCAAGGGGATAAAAGGTATAGACGAAAGATGAAATTGCATAATTCATGTAATCCATCTATACCTCTTCCCTTTTCCGTTGAGATATAGATTCAATATAAACTTTTGGACACACTGTCATTCCGGATTCTAAGATTTGTTATACCCACATGTTGAGATTCTTAACCTTCGCATCCAATTATGCTCAAAGATAGAATAGACCACTGTCTAAAATGAAATCTCTAAAATCTTCAGTCCGCAGACTTTCGAGGGGAAACTATAGCTCATAAGCTTCATTAACAAAATCAATCGCAAGAGATCCGAACAGCAAACATCAGGACAAAATAGCTCATAGAAGTCGCCTAATTTACTGCAGAGAAATCCCTCGCGCTCACCTGCAAGCAATTTTTTTCAAAGCGCAATCCGCGACATACACCGGCTATACATTTCGGCGTTATACTCAAATATGTGTTCAGCCGGAGCGCAAATAATGACGGATCGCTCCGCCATACATGTATACGTATATGTATACTCGGGGTAATGCGGGTGTCGTGTACGATTTCGACATCGCGTGTACTCTGTGTGTCCTCGCGGAAGCTTGAAAATCCGTGCGCGCGCCAACGTCGATTCTTGGACTGCGCGCACCACGTATACCACGATATATGCGCGACCCACCGACCACCGGCCCAATGGGTTTTACGCCTTCGCCGACTTGTTTGTTAATGCGCACATGAGAGAAAAGCTCTCTCTATATATCTGCATGCGGTCGTACGTATATAGATATATCGCTGCGAACGCTTTTTCCCATATCGCTGCAAATTTTATGAGACTGGCACGCGCGCTCGTCTCGATTAAAAAGTTGGCCCGATGATTAATTCAACTGACGCGCGCGTGCGATTTCGCGACAGCCTGGGTGAATTTAATTGTTATTATCGGTGCTTTTTATTATCCGATTCGACGTTCAATGAGCTGAAACATTCTTTTTGCAAAGACTTATCGATTGTGTATAGCGAATGAGCATTAGAATTTTCGCGTCCATTGAACTCCATTTAACAGATGAATACACACTTTACGCGATATTAGATCTGCGATAAAAAAAAATCACGCAGCTCTCGAAACATTCAATATCCAAGTATCCGCGCGTCTTTTTTAAAACGATTTCTATCGCAAATCCGTCAGCTGCAAAATTCATTTCTCTCTCTCTCTCTCTCTCTGGCCCTGCACGCGTTCATCCATGTTCTCGCAAATCGGGTCGTGGAAATCGCAGCCTGTTTAACTGGCGCGTCGTATTAACTATTTCACCGCGGTTCGTCGTCCGCGCGACCGAATAGATAATTAAATACCGCGGTGGGGAGGAAAGGAGGAGGGAAAGCTTTATACCGGTGAGCGTAACGAGGTAAATCATTGGCGGCGATTGGCCTTGCGATCATCGAGGTTGCGCCGACGTGATCGTGAACACAAAATACACCGAAACCCACTTTCTTGATTAATCGCGTCTCCTTTTTCTTTGTCCCTTTCAGACGGTTACTCTTACATTATTGCGTCTCGTTTTTCTTTGTATTTTTCGTTTGGTTCTTTTGTGGCTCCGCTTCGCAACTTTCTTCTGCAAACGTGTATGTCATTCTGAAATCAATGTGTAATTTTAATTATATTCATTTACTAGTATTGATTGGGCATCTTTACGTTGCTAAATTTAATGCTGGATTCTTGCGAGACATATATATTTTTCTACACATAAAAAAAATAGAAAATTCATGTTAAGCTACCGCAGAAGACCAATAGAGCAATTCTATAAAAAACAATTGATGCCTTGACAGTGTAACACTTCGAATTTCTCTCAATCCGCAGCATTGCACATTTTCGATTCGATTCCCAGCTCGCGATTCGACACTCTTTAACGCTAATGCTCACGAGCAGCTGCTACACACCGGGAATAAATGAAGAGGCCATAGAAAAGATTCGACTGGAAGAGAGGCGTCGAAAGGTGACCGCTCGGTGCTGATAAATAATTGACGCGAATTATCGCTCGCTCGAGCTCGATGCGCTGCTTGGGTAGAGGGAAACCTCGGGAAAAAGAGCTTATCTCTCTCTCTCTCTCTCTTTGGTGGGGAAGGGGGAGGGGGGTGTAAAAGGGTACAAGTCAGCATCTAACAAGCGACAATTAGCGACGCTAACGAGCAGACCGTACTTTCATTCCCCGACTTATTTTCGAGGGCAACGCGAGAGAGAAGGAGGTGCAAACGAAGAAGAAACCGCTATATCCGACGTCTCTGGGGCACATCGGGCTCTCTCTGCAGTGCGAGCAGTCCGTGTGCAGCGATCGTAGTACAGCAGTAGAGAAAAGGGTGCAGCAGCAGTGTCGTCGAGAGCGAAGGTGTTGTAGCCGCGATTCGATCTGCCCTCAAAGGCTTCTCTCTTGACGAGTGATGGCGCATTATGCGTCGTGCGTATATCGCGTTACCATTCGCGCGTATACGGTATAGTATCGCGGGGCAGCAACAAGGCCGTTCTCGTTCGTCGCTTCTCTTCCATTCCAGTCTTTGTCCATTTCTAGACTAATGCGATAACTTGTCAGCTTTGAAAAATATTAGCTTTAATATAGCTTGTTTCTTCGTTGATGATTGTACTGCCCTGGTTAATAAACCGTGGATATAAAATCGAAAGCAGCAGCGGAAAAGCACACGGCGGGAGTTCGGGATAAGTAGTACGAGTCAGTGTAAGGTAAGGCGTGGATAACGCAGGCGCTAAAGTCTTCCAAGGCGTTTCACCGCAACTGCCCAATAACGCATAACTGCGTGCATATAACCAGTGGCGGTTTACAGCCGTACTTAACGTTTTAAACATTTTTACAAAAAAAAAAAAAAACAGCGCACAAAGGATGAGTCACCGCCGCGGCGTTTCGCGCGTGTCAGTTCTATAACTGTAACCTAGGACCTGACACATCCAAAGTGCGCGCACGTACTGTAATTCTCAAATCGATGCACTCGATTCCTCTTGATTACCTGCACCCGCTACACTCCTCAGCTCGAAGCTTTGAAGTCTCAATCCATCCGCTATACTAATCTCTCGCGTCACTGCCGCCGCTGTAAGCATTCACACACATACACGCATACACGTATATATATATATATATATATAACCATAACTACGCTCGTGCGTCGGGTACATTGGTACAATCCATAATTCATAGCTGACTAATCGATCAGAATCACCGAACGGGTAAAAGATATCTCGCGGCGATAGGCCCCCCTAGTAATAATTCGGTGATCGATATTAACGAGCGTCGGCCGTCTCTGTATATGTATATGTGTAGACTGTGCAGCAGCAGCAGCAGCTCCTCGGTATA
>UELU01138427.1:0-14724 GCA_900490025.1 Megastigmus dorsalis | reverse complement strand
ACTTTGCCAGATAATAGATAATTCATAGACAAGTGCATCTGTATTTGGGATTTGCATAATTTCAAGTATTTATTTAGTTGTTACTAATTATTCAGGATCCGATCGGTAAAACAGTTTATTGGTAATGGTAGGACTTTGACACCCACTTATAATTAATCAGTTGTTGTATACATCATTAATAGAAATTTACAATTGATATATATAAATTTAATATTAATTAAAGTATAAGTAGAACCTTTTTGTACTTTCATATGTCGGGCATACTTTCTTTGAATTTAGATCCATGAGTACCAACGGTTTGCTTGTTTGCATATTGCGCTCATTGAATTTCAATTTTACACGAACCGAATTTTCGTCCCTAATAAGTTTTGAGATCGCCATTGCCTGAAAATTATATACTCAAACGTAACTAAATTCCAAATAATATGTGTATTGTTTGTAAAGGTCTCCGCACGAAAAAAGGAACAGAGAATAGATATATCGGCGACCCTATACACCTAGACATCTAGTATAACCGAATCACACACCTAGACACGAAAAGCTACGGAGCGCAATACTTAGACTCCATCATTGATGACCCTATACACCTAGACATCGAGTACGTCCGAATTGCACACTGAGACATCATTATCGTCGTCCCCATCCACCTAGACCTATAGACTATAATATGAATTTAAGCACACTACTTGGACATTATCATCGGCGACCCTGTACACCTAGACATCGAGTACGACCGAATTCCACCTAGGCATTATTATCGGTGACTCTACACACCTACACAGAGTATGATATGATATTAATATATATATACACATTTGACAATTGGAAATAAGTGTAGGAAACTGACTATTATGCGGAATATCTCCAGATTAAAAACATATTTTCTCCGTTAATGCAAAAGAAATTTTTGCTTCTTGCCAAACAGTATATTTTACTGTCAAAACAGGAGAAACTCCTTTTTTCTGACTGTAAAAACAACGCATTGAGAAGTACGGAGATATTGCCTAAAAAACAGCAGTTTCTCCTTTTTTTAGATAGAATCTTTACGTATTTTTCTAAACGTAATTTTAACCTCCCAAAAACTGTAGTTTCTTCTTTTTATTTTTCTCCGTATACTTACTGTCAGATTCGTTTTTTTACACTTAAATATGAAATTTTACTTTAACCTATACTGTTGTTTAAGGAATAAGTTATTATTTTTTATTTTTTTTTATTTTCATATACAAAATATATTTCTTTGAAACCTCTAAATAAAAGTTTCGAATATCTGTGACTTCTAATCCTTGGAAATCTCCGTGTGAACGTCTTACCGAAAGTCTTATGTTGTTATT
The DNA here is from genome assembly GCA_900490025.1 of Megastigmus dorsalis. Taxonomy (NCBI): domain Eukaryota; kingdom Metazoa; phylum Arthropoda; class Insecta; order Hymenoptera; family Megastigmidae; genus Megastigmus; species Megastigmus dorsalis. Next base: position 13,393 of record UELU01138427.1, on the reverse strand, counting down.
TACAATTTATATGAGTTCAAATTTATTTACTCTAACCTATCCTATAAATTAACTACAAATTCAATCGCTTTACAAATTCAATCGCTTTACAAATTCAATCGCTTAGATTAATCGCTTTACGCATGAAACGCTGCATGCATTACATTGTTTGGTGTCGCTGTTATCAAGAACCAAAATTTTTCTTATATACTAACCGACCACATGTTTTGACACTTGCGAGTATTGAAAGCTCCGAAAAAGCTGAGCGCCACACAGTGTTGAAAGAGACAACTACTATACACCTTTAAAATAAATTTTTGCATTTCTCCAATTAAAATTAAAAAAATTTGAGAATTTACTTAAGAAATTTATATTTCAGTAAATAATCATTTTATTAGAAAGGATAAAAGGTATATTTTTCAATTTGAAATAACAAAACAGTATTTTTATCTTTTAAACATGCATTTATTCATAACAATTTAAAGCCATTTTTTTACAATATACGTAAAACCGTCACTCAAAGTTACTTTTCACTATATTATATGTATACTCCGCTCTCTTGTCTTCACTGCCGCGTTCTATAGGTTATATGTGATTCGATAAAAAAAACGATAATCTTAATGCTTGTATTCATAAGCGATTATTCATATAGTCGATATAAAATACAATTCAAATAGAAACTAAAGGTCTTTTTCAAAATTCTTTTAAAGTTAAATTAAGTATTTTTTCAATAAAAGAAATAAATTTTACTTTTTTTTCTTGTAAATTTCATGAGAATCTGCAGCATATTTAAAAGCATTGAAATTTTGCTTTGAAAAAGTAAAAATTCACCATAAAGTTAGCAGATTTTAATTTAAATCTTGGGAATATTTATGAATAATAGGGGTACTTTTTATGAAAATTTAGTGTGTCCCAGTGCTACTATAAAAAAAAGTAAAGTTTCTTAAAAAAATCGTAAATTTTACTACTAAACTTTTCTCCGTGTATGCTTACTCTAGGAGGTCAGTCCCGTAGAGCTTACTCAACAAGGCCCCGCGGAACGACCGATGGATGCCCAGGAGAGCTTGAGGCTGAAACCGGAGATGGATGTTCCGCTTCAAGGTGCAACGGAGCTCGATCGTGCAGGGCTCGAAGCGGTTCAGCTAAGCGACGCAGTGGACGCACAACTTATCGAGGAGTTGATGGACGACTACGATCAATTATTGGAATAAAATCAACCGGATTACCGTCGGACAAACCGTCGGACCCTCGGATCGATAGACAGCCGCCAGATATCAAACTGCGCTCGCGCCCTTCGCGAAATCGCCAACCAGCCGCTTGCAAGACGAGCTCACCGCCGCCTCCACAACTCTCACCAGGTATCTCAACGGCTCTTTGTCCTCGCCCTTGGTGACCTTCACGCTCGCTCGGGCAAAAGGGGTAAGCTATTCCTCGCACGAAGCGAGTCACCTCGCTCAGTGCAAAAGGGGGCCACGACGTTGGCTTGCCCGTCGTCGTCAGCGTTATGGGGAGCCAATTGAGGGCACCTGTGCTTGAGCTTGGTCCACAAGATCTAACATCCATTAACCATTATTTACTTTATCGAAAGTGCTCTCCGATTTAATATCTAACTCTATCATTCGTGTCATTTATTTATAATAACCCTCCGCCATCGCCAACCTTTGATTAAGCCCCGCGAGCTTACATCAATATTGGTAATAATAAAATATAACGATATACCTGCTTTTATATTATATACATGTAATAAAATGATGCATTTTATTAGAGTGTTTGAATTGCGCGCGTATCTCGCGCGCATTCGCTTTGGAGTGTCGAGATTGACTGTGATCGACTGCAAATCGCAGTGATCAGTAGAGATCAACTGTGGTGTATTGTGATCTACTGTGATTCACTGTGATCGACTGCGAATCGCAGAGATCAATATATATCAATTGTTATATATTGCGACCAACTTAAATTGACTGTAATCGACTATGATTAAGTGATTTTATTGTGACAGCCTGTGATTGACTGTGATTCTTAGAGATCCGAATAGATTAATTGTGATCAGCAGTGATCAATTGTGATTGACTGTGATGTCCAGTAATCAATAGAAATGAATTGTATTCTATTGTGAACGACTCTGATTGACTGTAATCGATTGTGATTATATAAGATTTACAGTGATCGTCTGTAATCGACTGTGATTGAAAATGATCAGTAGAGACTATTGTGATCAGATGTAATTGACTGTCATTAGTGGAAATTAATTGTGATTTTTTGTGATCGACTGTGATTTAATGAGATTGGCTTTGATCAACTGCATCGACTACGATATATTGTATTCAAATGAGATTGACTGTAAATTCACTGTCGTCAGCGATGACCAGCGGTGACCAACTGTTCATCTCTACTGATCGACTCTGATTCAATAAGATTGATTGTAATAGAATGTGATTAACTGAGATAGACAGTGATCATCTATGATTGACTGTGAAGCACAGTGATCAGTAAAGATTAACTGTGATCTTTTGTAATCGACTGAGAATCGAAATAATTGTATCGACATATTATGATCGACTGTGGTTAAGTGAATTTCACTACGATAGTGTGTGATTAACTTTCATACTTTTGAGATTCTGTGCCGTTTGGAGATGTTATGCATTATTCATAAAGTCAATAATAGAATTTGAAAGTAAAGGAAGCAAATATAAGTACTTAATTTTTCTTTCTAATTTGAGGTTAATTCCTCGTCAAATCTTTTTATTATAGTCTCATTTGTGATTGTTACAGAAAAAGGATTACCGATTAAATTTGTATATTTTTGTCTAGGAAGCTTACAAAAACAATTTTAATATAATATGTTTGGTTTTCTTATAAGAATATAATATTTTTATGAATATATTAATAAAATTAAATATTATAAAAGTAATTTATAGTTTTTACATTAACATTATATAAACGAGTACAATATCGATTATATACAATACATTTACAAATCCACTCTCGTCGGCTAAATTCATATAACAAAATGATCGATTTCCTTTAGTTTTTTTCGACATAAAAATCACTTTAGCCAGGATAACGTAACTGGAAATATAAATAAAAAAAATAAATTATGATTATTGTAAATAATAAAAATTAAATCTTAATATAAATAAAACTACATATTTATTTAAATAAAAAAATACTTACTACCTTATAGTATAAAATTATGAGTTTTTATAATTATTTTTAAAATGACGTTTCTTTAAATAATTCTTTTGAGAGCAAATGCAACTTCAGGTCGTCGTTTAATTACGTCCTACAAACAATGCAAATGTAATTGTTTTCGAATAACAGAAATAAAATACATATAGTATCCTATCATATAATGTTTAGTAAACATTGTTGTAAAAAAGGGTTGAGCATACTATATGTAAATATTTGAATATTGTTATAAAACATGAAATTACTTATTTTTTCTGAATTTGGTGCGTGATCATAAATGTATTATATCTGCTTTTTAGACTTTTTCTCTAATCAATTAATCAATTCGTTCAGTAGATAAGTGTAAATTTACATGTCTGTATCATACGCATAAATATTTTTTTTTAATATAAGAAGTCATGCAGAGCAATAATTGTAATTTCATTATTGTTGTAATATTATAAAATATTTTTAGTGTACTATCTCTTTGAATACCAATTTTGTTATTTTATATTAGTTATTATATTAATTATTCTTAAAATTTCTTATGGTCAATTTTGATTAAGAAAGGTGTGAAATCAAATCAAAAATTGTAAAGTATGCTTTTAGTATGATGAAGAAATCTAAAATAATATTAAAAGTTCAGTTTCTATTTCGTTTTTTATTATGTAGTTGTATCTTTGATACAGATATTATTTTCTTTAATACATATGTAAGTGTTCATGTGCCAGTTTATATTCAGATCTGAGATATTTTATTAATTTGTAATGTAATTGTCTTAAAATTTGTGATTTAATTGTGATAAGTATTTATAAGCGTTCATGTATATAACTATTTAGATATTATGAGATGCTTTATTAGTTAAGTGTTCATACCTTTGAAAAACATTTTCAATACAAATACTTATTTCAAAAAACTCTTTACATCTTTATATTGTTTTTACACCTTTTAAAAATACCCAACCTCCTTTCTTTTACATATACATCCAAAAGTACAAGGAAAAAAATTGTAAATTGATACTTAAGGTTTATATTATGATATGATATGGATTATTAATTATTAATTATTAATTATTAATCTTTAAATTTCGAAATTCTGGTTAAATAATGAATCATCCTGCAATTTTTATAATTCAGTTCAGTAATTAAAAGATAAAATAAGAATTCAATTTTATACCACTCTAATCTCAAAAATCATATCTTTAATATGATTATTATGTAGATTTCGTGATACCTATACTGGTTTATACTCATAAATACGGTTCGAAACTGGTGTGGAATGTGATAATTTCCCTCATGTGACTTTTTCATATCAAAACATCATATGAGCTAAATTATCATCTTCTGTATCTGTTTTGAAATCGTGCTAACTCTCACTAGTGGTTTTTGGCACAACGTGAAGTTAGTCACGTTTACAGTGCCATAATGGATTACTTAGACCACGAAAAAGCGTGCTCACGCAGTGCTATAAATTACTTTTTTTATACTAGCACTGATGTCATAAAGTGCTATCTATGTAAATATAAGGCACCTGGCGAAAAACTGCAACACAAACATTCAATATTTCCAAAATCTAGACCATACTATTAAGAGCGATGACAGTGTTGTAGAATCAAGTCCAATAATTACAGACAATCCAAACACTTCAACTCAAAACAAATCACAGAACCCCACGAATACTTTAAATAGAAATCCCGAATGCTCGATTAGAATGACAACACGAGAGCGCGGACTTAAGCTAGCTTAGAAAGTAATAGTGAGAATGAAAATAAAGGCCTTAACCAAATTCCCCAAAAAAACAAAAATAAAGCAAAATGCGAAGACAAAAATTATAACTTAACTAGACCCTAGAAGACCCAATAATTGAAAACTCAATCAACTAGTTTGACGAGCCTAAAATGGGTGAATTGGATATAAAACTTATAAACATTAAACATTATTTAGGTAGAATCAATGCAATTCTAAATTACACCCAATTTAAAAGTCTCCTAGTAAATACAAAAGAAATCAAAAACCCTACCAAAATTAATCGCCAATATTGAAGCCTTATCTAAATTTATTATGGAAGAAATTTATCCAAACTTTAGAAACACTAGTATCAAACAGAGATGTACAGTATTATTGAAACATATCAACAACAGTAACTCCGACTTAACATCCCAAACTACTACACCTATTCACTCTGATACCGAATAAATCAAATTAATTAATTAACAAGCAAAAAAAACCTCGCTCGCTAACGCTCGCTCGGCTACATTTCAAAGATGGTCACGTTCAACATAATACATTCTAAATAAGTAATTTTTATAATTACAGTCTGTAAAATATGAATTTTATATTAAATATAAGTTGATACCTTTAAAATATTGTAAAATTTAAATTATACACTTAATAAGGAGGTTATACATTTAAAAGTTTAAAGTCTGTAAAAACTAAATAATATGTGAAACAAAATTGATATATTGAAGCATATTCGAGATTTCAGAGTATGTACGCCTATGTATCTTTTTGAAACAATGTCTTACGACTTTGGGTAGGACAAAATTTTATTCTGTTTACAGTTTCAGAGAATAATATACGTAGATTAAAACATTTTGATTTTTTCTTATAAAATATATTCTTGAGCTTTCAACTTTTACAAATGCATCAATAATTGCCTGTTGAGAAATTTTTCCCAAATTAAGATATGGATTAAATTCACTTCTAATGGAAAATCTATAATAATAAAATTGTAAATTTTAAATATTGTACTTTTCATTTTTACTTATCATATTAGGCATCCATCCGTATCCTCCGTTTGGATAAATAAGTGAATATGTCGGTCAGTGTGTTTACTTATTAAAGGAATACTAATTGGATTTTCATGTCTTGAATATATAACAATATCACGTTCTGTAGCAGGTAGACCATCTTTTCCTACAAATATCATCGCAACTTCATTATAAGATTATCAGTGAAAAAACTTATGAAATATTCAATTCAAGCAGAAATTTTAACTGGAAAAAATGTTGGAAAATTAGTGTTAATTCCGAGAATAACTTTGTCATCATCTAAAGAAGAAATCCCATTTAATATGCGCCGAAAACAATTTCCCATTCGATTAGGTTTCGCAATAACAATAAATAAATCACAAGGCCAAACGTACAATGAAGTTGGTATCTACCTACCAACACCAGTGTTTAGTCATAGTCAGTTATATGTTGCACTTTCGAGAGCTAAGAGCAAGAAAAATTCAAAATTGTAACTACTGAACAATGCAAAAGTAAAAAGCGACAAATTAAAGCATAAACACAAAATTTACACTAAAAACATTGTATACAAAGAAATATTGTAAATAAAATAATACAAAATGCTGATAACAATAACCAAATTTTATAGAACATCAATAGCATTTTAATAAATGCATGCGCCGAAAACCAAAAAAAAATTACTAAACGGCAGCAGCATGTTAAAGCATGCGCGGAAACCAAAAACAATATTACGAAACGGCAGCAGCATGTTAATGCATGCGCTGAAAACAATAATAAAATATTATAAAACGGCAATAGCATTTTAATGAATGCATGCGCAGAAAGCCAAAAAAAAAATTACGAAACGGTAGCAGAGAACCGGAGAACCGGAGAACACCAAAATGGGATCCTCCTTAATATAATATAAGATGGTAAATATTTTACAGTGGAATTTAACCAGTTTCAAACCCCAATACGTATTATTACAAAGAATTATATCACAAGAAAATACAGACATAATATGCCTACTAGAAACGAATCTTAAAGCAGAACATATTAAGATAAATAATTTAATTTCAATAAATTATCAGTCACCCATAAAAGTAGTTAGGAATAAAATAAAGTCAATTGAAGGTAAACAAATTATAAACGATCCCAAAGACATAGTTAATGAACATGACATAATGTATGAGCGAACAAAACCGCCAAAAATTAAAGCGGCTTAAATTATACCCAAGAATTTATAATATACAAAAATAAAACGGAAACCCAACCAGAATTATAAAACTAATTAACAAGTAACTATAATGCTCTCTTTAATGAACCTATATCAAAAAATGAACTGATAAATGTTATAGATTCAAGCAAAAATACAAGCCCAGGGCCAGACTCAGTCCCCAACATATTCACTAAAAATTTACCACAAATAGCTCAAGAATCACTTTTAAAATTTACAATACAATAGGGATGAACCAATTATTCCTGAGCAAATGGCGAGAAGCAATTGTAGTGCCAATCTCAACAGCAGGAAAAACCCGAACCCAAGAAGATAAAAATAACTACAGACCCGTAGCACTAACATGCCATTTATGTAAAACACTCGAAAAAATACTAAACAAAAGATTACGTGATTATCTAGAAAAGAACAACATAATAAATAAGGAACAAATCGGAATTAGAGAAAATTGTTCTACAATCGACTGTTTAGCTCAACTTCTTTCTTGAAGCCATCGTTTTCTTGAAAAACAATATGATAGTACTTGAAAATATACATACAAGCATAGACAGCAATACCCCCAAAGAAGATTACAATTTTCAAAAGCATATTGTAAAGTCGTCTAATGCACCACTGCATGAAATAGAAAAACTGTATCCCAACCATAAAACAGTGTACCTAAATGCAATTAAAATAGGAGTCTACATAGGTAAAATGCGAAACCTACGTATTTGTATTAGAATATTATATTATAATTCCTTATCATGCGAAACTATTAGATCAAAACGACTATTAATATGTATATATTGTAGTCACTAATGGCCTTGTTGCGGCGTGACATTAAATAAAAAAAATAAATAAAAAATTGTAAGATTTATATAAATAGATAAAGAATCGATTGTATTTATTTAAAAATTCAAATTTAATACTGTTTCAGTAAACGGAAACATTATTATATATTTTATCACTGATAATAATCGGACAGTTTTTTTTTATGGTGGTTAAAAAGGGCAAATCGCTTCGCGACCGCAGACGGGCTCGGAATCCCGCTCCCGAGGTCTAAGACATCGAGCTCGGGGCCCGTCACCCGCCCGTGAGCCGACCAGTGGGCTATCGTCAGTCAGGGCCGAGATAGGTACATCCGACAGCGACCAGTCAGCTAAACCCCAGCTCCTTGATCAACGGTTCATTGAATCAACTGCCGAGTAAGAAACTGTAAATCCACCCTCTTCACTAAACCGGCCCGAGACGGTTGTGCACATTACTTCGGGCTGGCCGGCATGTCTAGGTCCTATGTCAATCGTATCTGTCTTGTTTGTCTTTGTCTGTTCTCCGTTTGTTGCGTCAGTCTTCAAGGTAGTTGTCAGTGTTTTTGCCCTGTAGGACTTTAGTCACGTATCGTGTTATGTCATCCCATGTCTGTTTGCTGTTTAGCATGAGTATCACGATGTTGACTGGTGTCATGTACCCTGTCGTCGTCTGCATTCTGTCTCTCGGCTGTCCATCGTGGGCACCCGAAGAACGTGTGCTCGGCATCGCCCCTATAGTGTCGGCAGTATCTGCAAGACGGGGTCGTTACCCGTGTCCTGAGAGGAGCTGGGTTAAGTAAAAATTTACGTGGCCCGCTTCCCTCTCCGTCCAGAGTCGTACGTCCTGTATTAGAAGTCTCGTCCACTTGTCTTTGTCACTGTTCTTCTAGCGAGCTTGCCAGTCTGCCAGTGTCTCTGTCCGTGCGTCTGTGGCGGCTCTCGCTCTCCCCTTTTCATTGCTCGTATCGTAGATCCTCTGTCGCTCTATAGCTAGGAGGTCTACGGGGACAACCCCGGCGATCACAAGTGCCGCCATCTCGAAGACAGTGCGGTACGCAGACGCATTTCGAACTACCCCCTTTCTTTGCCCCCCTGTAATCTTTTTACGGTACTTCTCCCACCGCATCGCGCCCGCCCATATTTCAGCCCCGTACAGTAGCATCGAGTGGGTCACCGCCATGAGGAGTCTCCGTGTGTTTGGTTTCGATCCTTTTGGGTTTGCCATGAGGCGGGCGAGCGCTACCGTTTTCGAGGCTGCCCTCTCAGCGGCACCCCTGATGTGCGGCCAGAAGGTCATCCTCGTATCCAAGGTTACCCCGAGATATTTGGCTTCCCCACCTGGACGCACGAGGAAGCCGCCCACCATCATGGGAGTTGTCGTGCCTATCTGTTTTCTCGTCAAGTTTAGTAGTTCTGTCTTTTGTGTCGCTAATTGGAGTCCCCGTGCTTCCATCCATTCCTGTACCCGTCTCATCGCCTGGTTCAGTCTCATGGCGTGTGTCCCTCGTCGATATGACGATGACCAGGTCATCCGCATACGCGACGAGGTAGACCCCCGGCGGCATCGGCAGGTCCAGCACCTCGTTATATATCACGTTCCATATGTCGGGGTCCATGATCGAGCCCTCCGCCACACCCGCTGTCATTTTCCTGGTCTTGACCCCGGTCTTCGTTACGTAAGTGATGCAGCGGTCTCGTAGGTAGTCCGTCTAAACCCGGAGAAGGTAGGGGGCAGCGGGAAGGCGTCGGAAAACCCCCGCACGATGTCCACCCACCCGGCCAAATTGAAGGCGTTTCGTACGTCAAGTGTTGCCATGAGCACTGTTGGCCTGCTTTGTGGGGTCTAGTCTGTGCTCTGTCGAAAGAGTCGACTACGTTTCGTATAGCTCCTATCGTCGACCGTCCTTTTCTGAATCCATATTGTCTGTCGCTTAGACCTCCAGCATTGTGTACAGCTTGCTGTATTCGGGCTCTAAGCAGCATTTCGAAGAGCTTACCCATTGTGTTGAGCAGCCGAGCCGTCTTCCATTCTTTGCTGAAGACCCCTTCCATCGGGCACATCTTGTACAGCTTTAGGAGCGTCCCCGGGCGTCGTTTTGCAACTATCCCGAGGATCTCCGCTGGGACGCCGTTCGGACCCGGCGCCTTCCCACTCGCAAGTTGTGTCACAGCCAGGCTGAGCTCGCATGCGGTGAACACCGGTACCTCGACGTTGTCGCCCTAAACTCCCGTCCACACCTGGTCAGGATGGGTCGGGAAGAGTCCATCGACTATTCTGTCCATCGTTTGTTCGTCTCTGATAACAGGTGGCCAGTTCCGACCCAGGTTGCGGGTGACGATCTTGTAGCCCGTTCCCCAGAGGTCCGAATCCACCTCGTCGATCAGTTTGTTCCAGCATTTCCAGTTACTGTCGTTGATTTCACGTCTTGGTCTTCGTCGCGCAGCTCGGTATGTCTCCGAGAGCCCTTTGGGCTTTCCGTCAGAGCTTCAAGCATTCGCGCCTGAGGCGCGCGATGTCTTCTGTCCACTAGTATACCGGTCCCTTGTCGTGTCTAGTCCGTTTCCGTGGCATGGAGGCGTCGCAGAGCCATTTCAGGAGCCCCGTTGTCTCCTCTACCAGCTTCTGTACTCTTTCCTTACCCGCGATGTCCCCGGGGATCAACGTCACTGGTTCCAGTTCACGGTCTAGTTGTGACGTCAGTCTGTCAATGTCTAGTCTTTTGAGGTTCCATCCTACCGGGGGAGCGAGGGTCCTCTTATTTGTCCGCGTTTTGTGCGTCACGTCAAAGATGATGTACTGATGGTCGCTGGCCGTGTAGCCTTCGAACCCCTGCTATCATCTGACTCTCGGTATAAGTCTGTCTATCACGAACGTCACGTCGGAAATGGATTATCCGGAACTAGGTCTTCTGTATGTCATTGTCCGTGCCTCCTTTGCCACCGTTAGATCTATCCTAGCGACCATCTCCAACAGTAATCGTCCGTGTTTGTTCGTCGTGTTCATGCTCCACTCGATGGCCCTGGCATTGACGTCGCCCGCGAGAATTATATCGCTGGTGATGTCCTTTAACGCGTCCTCGAGAGCCGTCACTTTCCGTTCAAACTCCGCGGCGCTACAGTTCGGGGTGAGGTACACGCTGAAGTTCGTCACGTCATTCACCCTCGCCCATACGAAATCTTCGTCCCTTCCGTATTCTATAATTCGCGGCGCGGTACTCCCCCGAATCCATAGCATTAACGTACCAGGTCGGGGTTTCTATGTCTCTGTATGGTTCGCTGATCATTATAACTTCAGCGCCCATCCCCTCGACGTGCTGGGGCAGTAGGGCATATGCCAGACTGCTACCGTTCAAGTTGCCTTGGAGTATTGTCGTTATTTGGTCCGTCAAAGCTTGACGTCTTTTTCTATGTTTTTCTGCTTGTCCGAAGCCTTGTCCATCTTGGTCAGCTTTTTGAGCATTTCGTCGGATCGGACCGAGTTTAGTACACTTTCATTTATAGAATGTATTTAAAAAATGAATTTTTAAGGATTGTATAAGTGAATTTTATACAAATAAACTGAAACGAACGGGAGGAAATACACTCATACTTGACAAGACATTACCTTTTTAAAGGTAAGTATTAGGGTTCGAGATTGTTAATTACTGTATTTTAGTGGTAATTCAAAAAGATCAAGTACATTGAAAACTTCCTGAAATAAAGCCACCATTTTATGGCCGTCATATTGGATTTCATAATTACACCAATTGGATTTTAAAGTAGAGGCATGCCACCCAATACTGAGTGTCAAGAGAATCAGAGAGAGTACTTTTAGTAACCATATAAGACAATAATAAAATAATAAAGTTTATATTACTATTTATAGTTTTGTATTATATTTTTGGGTGATAGTGGCGGTCCTATAATTTTCAGTAGAGTCTTGATAGGTATTATTCAAACAACTGACCTAAAATCTGTAAATGGCGCTCCAGATATATTTGGAAATATATTCGAATATTTGGATTTTATTAATGATGTATTCATCAGTAATAAAATTTCATGAAAAAGAATTTCTATTTTTTTATTATTGCAGTATAACAGTCAATAAAATATGAAGTACTAAAATTCTATTACAAAATACTTTTTCATTTATATATGGCGAAGGTAATGATCGATGCTTGAAATGTGAAATAGACAATTTTATTATTAAAGTTTTAAAACAATTATATTTTTTATAACATTCGTGCTGAATAAAATATTTCTCCATTATTGGTACGTATCAATATATATATATATGAATATATTTTTATTACCATAGCTAATCGTATTTCTACAGTAATAAAATTATATAGTTTCCTACTTCTTCGAGTATATAATGACATTTACATGAAATCATAGTACACTTTACATACAAATATTTAACTTTTTCACTTCTCTCTCCATCAGTTGAACATGTATTTTCTTGTTCTAATAACTTTTATTTCTGTGGGTAAGTTTTATATCAATTATTTATTTATATCAATTAATCGTAAAGTCAAGTGGTGAACTTTAGATATTATGGTAGCTGATTGATATACTGCATATTTTAGAATAATTAATCAAGATAAAATTTGCAATATTTTTGAGTACTTATGTTTACTCATTTGCATGATTTTGTTGCAACAGTAACAATTATTCTAAATTTTTTGTACACAACTGTCAGTAGAATAACAAGTACTTTATACTTATCTAAGCAAATATTTTAGTCGTAATAATATCAAGGCTAAAGTGTGAAATTAAAATTAGTAAGCCAGAAAATTTAGCGACACAAAAGACAGAACTACTGTATTTGACGAGAAAACGGATAGACACGACAACTCCCATGGTGGTGGGTAGCTCCCTCGTGCGTCCAGGTGGGGAAGCCAAATATCTCGGGGTAACCTTGGATACGAGGTTGACCTTCTGGCCGCATATCAGTGGCGCCGCTGAGAGGGCAGCCTCGTAAACGGCAGCGCTCGCCTGCGTCATGGCAAACACAAAAGGACCGAAACCGAACACACTGAGACTCCTCATGGCGGTGACCCACTCGATGCTACTGTACGGGGCTGAGATATAGGCGGGCGCGATGCGGAGAGAGAAGTTGTAACGCTAGCATACGCTGCGTTACGTAGTTCACCGCGCGACCGCTAGGCGGCTACGCGAGCGCGAGCGCATGCTAAACCGCTCTCGCGCACCAAGAAAAGTGGACCTTCGGGTATATAGGGGGCCCATATACCGAGCATAGTCACGCTCCACCAAGTCGAAGGCTATTGTTAAGAGCCAGTGGGAGGCCATAAGGCCGGACTTGGCGGTGCGTCATAGTGCTTCTGGCAGGACGAGACCTCCAGTCGCCACACACAGATAGAGGGCGCATAGTTCCCCTCTATCTTTACACTAAATGCATAAAGCGCATTAAATGTGAACGCTCATCACCAACCACCACACACAACCGATAGGAGTAGTAGCAATACTACTACCTCTCCGTACCTGGACCTC
>UELU01138426.1:21901-34890 GCA_900490025.1 Megastigmus dorsalis | reverse complement strand
CATATATAGTTGTAAACAAAACACTCATCAAAACATTACCCCCTCCTTTCTACTTCTTCGTGCCTCGGCAGTTGGGCGGATTTTCTTCCCATCGGCCGAGGCCCAGCACCTCGGCGCTGCATTGAAGAACATAGCCTCCTCTGTTGACACTAAATGTCTCGACTGACAATTGAAGAAATAGGTATCCATGGTTACTGACATAAATCCTTTCCAAATTTCTCTCCGTGTCCACTCAGCGATCAACGCTTAAATATACTGCAACGGCTAAAAAGATTTTTAATACAGTTATAAAATTTGGAAAGTAATCCGTAACATAGTAACTTCTATTGTTTGTTTCACACAAGATACACGCCGTTCATCGCTAAAAGCCATTCTTTTTCGTGTCCAAAAATTTATAATTCAAATGTACTTAGTAAACAATCAAGTACATTGAAATGAGTATAATTTGTAAAAGTCTAGAATAACGTACTGCCGGATAAACGCGTAAATATAATTAAGCGATTGAAGAGCGACGATTTTGCATTTAGGTAAATCCACTTTTTGGCCAATAATTACAGTCATCCTATAGCGATTTCTACTCTGAAAACGTTTTCAAGCGTGAAACGAAATGAGCGGATGGCGCGTGATTTAATATCGTCATCATTTCTCACTACTGCCCACAGCAAGCTTGCAAACATTAAAATATATGTAACTCCGCAATCTGAAACGCATTCTCATGTAGTTATTGTCAGTTAAGTACGGACTTTATCTACTTATACTATAAATCTGTCCTCGTTCTTTCAAATAATTCTCTTAGTATATCGTACGTGTGCGCATTCTCTCGTTAAATCCTTTTATTTATTCCCCCTCGATCCACCCTTACAACAATATAATAGTCTAGTAAAATGGAAGACATCGATTTCTTAAGACTTAGAGTTTCATTTTTTTATTTTTCATATTGTCACGATCACCGCGCGCGTGTGCTAAAAGGCTACATTTCGATAGATCCTACTGGGTTATCTCGAGTTTTTTTTTTCCCCCTCTTAAATAAATTGCCGAAGAGATTCTCTTCGTGGAAGACAAGAACATTGGCGTCAGAAACGCCGCAGAGGTTTCGAGGCACTCAGCCCGATCGTTTTCTCGGCGCAAGTTTATTTTTTTCTTCTTCTCTTTCGTACATATTCCTTTGGGTGTGCTGTACTTGTATATTTTTTTACCGATAAATGATTACCTTTTTGATTCTTAATAAATAAGTTAATTAAATATTCGTTGGTTTCAATTGAAAAGAAAATTCAATTTAATCTTTTTCAATGAAATTTCTCAATATCGTCCTTCCAATTATTCAATCAGAAAATTATTTTGACAACAATGGCTCTACACATTCGCTAAAATACAAAAATGTACCTTATTAGAAAGATTAGAATTATTTTGCAACCTATATAAATCTCACGAATCAATTTTCAATTTCAATAAAAAAATTTTCAATTTACGCATTTTTTATAAGACGTCGATTACAATTTTTGATAAAAAATCCTACATAGGCACATTTTTTTTTTTATTGAGATTTCCTAATCGTAACGTACGAAAAAAAGTTCATCAACGTTAAAAAGAAAAATGTTGTACGCGTCGGAACTTCAAGTATATAAGAAGGGTAACAAAAAGAGCTGGCCGCGATATGAACAAAAACCGTGCGCGTCGAGCCGATCGTCGGTGAGCGCGCTCGTATAAGGTACGGCGTTATTCGCTGAAGTTTTCCCACGTCGCGCGTCGTCGGTGCACATTCTCTTCTCCACGCGATCTCTGCCTTTGGTTTCACCCGCTTTCCGCCAATATTTTCCCCTTTTTTTCCCGCCCGTGTACAACGAAGAAACACTCAAGCATGAACGAATCGAAGCTGCGCGATATACCTATATATATATATATATAAGGTGTATGTATATATATAATTTCTAAAATGAAAGGGAAAACAAACCGGTGTGTAAGTGCTTTATCAGTTATTCTGCGTTGGCGGCTTAGCGTTCACTTGTCTGGAATTGTCCGATATCTAAACTAAAACACTCCACGCGTTAGAAAAAATTACGCGATTCAAAGTGGCTTCCTTTTATCTGAATTGACATGTATTTTTGTTCTCTCTTTTGCGTTCTATTGGCTCTGATTTTATGATTTCTGTGTTTACTTAATTAATAATTGCGGTTATTTATAGAAATGGAAAAACAAGTCGTATTTAATTTTGATTCGAATACATTGACGATGCAAAAGTGTATTATATATATTTGTGTAAAAACAATTGTTTTATTCAACTTTGTCGAAAAACAAAAAGTTGACGAGCTCGATGAATCGGCCGCGACGATAAAGTAGAATTCTTGTGACGTATTTTTTATTGTACAAAAATTGCCCATTAATTTAATATGAGATATTTCAATCAGTTATAAAAAAATAATTTGACTGATTTTTTCAAAATGTCTTTACATATTGTTGCACGTATTAGAATAAAAAATACGGTAGAAAAATAGTCCAACATAAAATGAATTTTAAATTTTATCTGTTTTTGTTTTAACAAATCTCTTATTAATTAATTTAATTTTCTACTTTCAATGATAAAATTAGTTATTTCTTATTGAAAAAAGCTACATCCTTATTCGCTATATTCAGTAACTTTTGTAAATAAAACATCGCTTTGTCCATCATTAGGTCAACTCAAATTATATTACCAGTTCCAAGTCGCTTTTGAAAAATACACTATACTTAATAGGAATATCAATATGATCAAATATTTATACAGATATCGAAATATTTAGCAACAACTTACATCTAATGTTTTGCACCTATTGATAGTGCAAATGCCCCGTAGACAGGAAGACGTTGGATCGATTCTTTTTCTTTTTTTTTTTATCATATTACTTGTCAATTGCTTTTTATCAATAAAAATGTATCGCCATATTGCGATAATAATTATTATACAGCTTATCTTAAGACTAACAAGATAGTTGTTAAATTTTTAAAAAATTTAGTTGAAAGTAATTTCTAATGGTTTTCAAATTCAAGTTAATCACAATTAAAATAAGGCGTCCCGTTAATTAATCGAAATACACGAATAAAAAGAGAGACACTTGTCCGCTAATTTCGATTTTTTCTTTATGCGCTTTATTAACTTACTATAATTCTAAATACTTCACTTAGCCGCGACTCAGACTAGTTTGTCTTTTTAAAATTTCAAAATACTTGTCCAATACTCATTTTGCTATAAAGAGAATGGAATTATTAATTGTAATAAAAATGTGTAATAGCAGTCAAGTGGGTCAAACTTGATTCATTTAACTTTGGATCAAGCTTTCACTTCATTTAAATAAATCAAATGGATGAGTACGAGGGTCAAGTGAAAAATAATTTTGCTTCGCACATTTCACGCAGAGTCGCGTCATCGTCAGGTCGCGGAAGTCGGATTTTTCAATCAAACCAGAGGCAGAAGAAAACCTCGTAATTGACGCTTTCCCCAAAAACCAAAAAAAAGGCCCTCTATCCATGCCAAGTGAACGCTCTCGCCTCGTGCCGCTCAACGTGTACCCTATATATTATATAGACGCGTAAATCAATGAACGCATACAGGGCAGGGTGGGAGGGTAGTACAGGGACTCGGACCGCACCGGGAGTGGCGAGCCTAAAACGGCAGGCCGATCTCGAAGGCCTTGATGAGGCCCTTCCCCGAGTCGTAGACCCCAATAATACCGAACAGCACACCCAGGAATATGACGAAGCAGTCGTAGGCCACGGCAGTCGGCTCCATCGAGTTCCTCTTGAGCTTGAGGTGGAAGTAGCAGGGCCAGATGAACGAGAGCATGGTGCCGGTGAAGGAGCCGATGAAGCCCATGAGTAAACCGAAGTGCGGTATGAAGATGGCCATGAGGATTGTGAAGACTATGACGCCGACCCGCCACGCCAGACCCCAGACTTTCAGCTCCCGATCGAGCGTCCAGATAGTCGGGAAGATGGTCTTGGGCTTGCCGCGGAATAGTGCGCGCTCGAGGAGCTCGCATGCCGCGTAGTAGGGCAGCGGATAGGAGAGAACGGCTTTTACCACCAGGCAAAAGTTCACCAAGCCTTTGAAGCTCGAGGAGTGCAGATTGTTCGTGATCACCTGCGTGGATAGTGATGCAACGCAATTATTATTAAAATATTTCACTCGTTTGCCCTTAAATCATGTACATAGAATTGCTTTATAAATATATAATATGCTTTTAGGAAGGATACGTTGACTCTGTCGACTATATCGACTTGAAAACTGGCTGTTAATTATTTTACCAGACATGAATAGTAGAATATTAAGGACGTGTGATAGTCCTACTTTACCGACATTACAGGATTTTGATTCCAGTAAAAAATACTAGGATAATTGCAAAAATAGAGACATCATTGCACTTCATTGAATCATAATCTATCATTTGGCAAAATTTCAGCCGACTATTTGAAAATTACTGGAAATGGCACTTTTCACGATTTTAATTTTAATTGCAGATGTTCCAGTGCCTATTTATTAATTCGAGGGCGAAGATTGCGAATATCAACTTTAAGATAGTGTAAAGTGACCGGAATATTGTTTAAAAAATGCATAAACGTTAAAAATTGAAACATTTAGCGGTTTTTGGCTCTTATCGCCGGCTCCTGTTGGTCTGAGCGAAAAAACCTCGGTAATAAATCGATGTTTTTTCAAAACGAACCAAATGAGATATGTTAAATTAAATAAAGTTAATTAGTTTTTTTTGCATTTTTTAAAACTACTTCGGCTTTACGCCAGAACATTATATACTTAAACTATTTTAGGAAAGCTAAAAATATACAAAATTTTAGTTTAACTATTCAATAATATATGGCTTAAATTTTTATTCTTTCGGATGATAAGATTTGTTATAAACAACGATTTCGCAAAAAACTCAAGGTGGCTGTAAGTTCTTCAAACACAAGATTTAAATGGCGCTAATTTTTTTATGTAGGCATTCATGAAAAAATTTGCAACGCTTGGCTATAATAAAATTTTGAATTTTTTATTAAAAAAAACATTTTTTCGCGATTTTAAAATTTGTTAAGTCACAATAAGCTATATAACTCGTTAAATTTTTAAGATAGTTCCATATTAGCAACTGTTTCTAGAAGCTTGAATTTTGTTACAAATTAAAAAAAAAGACATTGGTCTGCGACTTTTATACATCGAGATAATTTTTTTTAAATACTTGAATACATTGAAAATGAAAGTTTCACTATTTTAAGAAATATAGTTGAATAATATCATGCGACATTTTCGTAACGCTTATCTCTACAGTTACTGAGAAAATTATGTTTAAACATTTAGCATAAAATAGACAGTGTAGCATAAAAAAACCAGCTTCCCACTGCATCGCCGCTCCGCACACCTCGGCGTCACATGGCAGCCAATCGCCGCGCTCTCGCTCTCCCTTGCGCGCGCCTTTTAAAACCCCTAATGCATTCACAAAAGCGCGTATACTTCTATTCGCATTACTTTACGTAAGTAAAAATTGTATAATATGTTTGTATTTATTCCATTCTAACAACTTACTATGCAAATAGAAATATTTCATATATATATATAAATATCAGCAAAATAAGTATGTCAAGATTTAATTTAAAAAATGGGTTTTTTATTAAGAAATTCAAAATTTTATTATAGTCAAGAGTTGCAGAACGTTTCACGAGTACGTAAAAAAATCAGCGCTATTTAAAGCTCGTGTTTGAAGAACTTAAAGCCACTTTGAGTTTTCTGCGAAATCGTTGTTTATAACAAATCTTATCACCCGAAAGAATAAAAATTTAACCATATGTTATTGAAAAGTTAAACTAACATTTTTTATATTTTTAGCTTTCCTAAAATAGTTTAAGTATATAAATATATGGCCATCAGTCAAAATGTTTTTCTGCAATTTGCAAAAAAAAATTAATAAATATTGTTTAAGTTAACATATCTCATTTTGTTCGTCTTGAAAAAACACGTCGATTTATTCCAAAGGTTTTTTAGCTCAGACCAACCGGAGCCGAGATTATAGCAAAAAAAAAACACTAAATTTTTCAATTTTTAATGTTTATGCATTTTTCAACAATGTTCCTTTTTACTGTCCGAATGTTGATATTTGCAATCTACACCCTGGAATTAATAAATAGGCACTGGAATATCTGCAATTAAAATTATAAACAAAAACGGCCTTTTTCCCTGGCGCCTGGACTATTTGTGGAAACACCATTTCCAGTAGTTTTCAAATATTCGGCTGAAATTTTGCGAAATGGTAGATTATGATCCAAAGAAGTGTCTTTGTTTTGCAGTAATAAAAGAATTTTTTTTTTCACTGGGATCAAGATACTGTAATGTCGATAAATAGTGAGTATGTAATATAAAGAAATAAATAGTGAGTATATATATATATAAAGTAAGTATGTATAAAGAGTATATATAAAGATAGTGATTAATTTTTTAATGATGAAAATATTACGTGACTCCAGTGTCATAAAATTCCATCCATAATGTCCAAAGATTTTTATTTCGTCTTCGAAAAATTGAGGGACAATAATCTCTGTAAAAAATGATATGGATGGAATTTTATTAAACTGGTAGCAATAAATGGAGAACTTTTTCAAACAATTAGTCTCTAACTCTATATGTATATCGTTATAAATGCCAAAATAACACACCCTCTTCACTCTCTTCACAATTACATCAGATGTTTGCAATATTGGTTATAGGCGTTTATTATACATACCTGCTGCGTGTCATTCTGAAACGTGAGAAAGCAGACCCATCCGAATATGGATTTGAAGGTCGCTGCAGCTATGTGACTCCAGTTGAGCATCCAGTCGAACTTGCTGCGATCTATCAAATTGCCCTCCAGGGTCGGGAGGAAGATCTGCGACGTGTAACTGAAGACGATTACGCCAAGGGAGATCGGAAATGCTTCCATATCGATCGTCCACTTGACCTTCGACCAGCCCCAGTCGCCTATCTCCAATATGCAGTAGCCTATTATCACGGCGTTGATGAACAGGTGAGCCATTGTGCACCAGAAGCTCAGCACCGACACGTGGTGGAGGGATTTGAGAAAGCCCAGTGGTATCAGGAAGACGCCGATCAGCTGTAATCCACCCCGAGCAACATCGTCCCGATTTATTATATGTATACATCTCGCCACAACCCATACACATATATATATATGTATATATTATATATATTGTCAAAAGCGAGACACGCACCATCATCCAGCTGCGCGTGTCGATCGCGCCCTCGGGGAAGCTGCCGATCATGAGATCACCGCAGACGACGACGTAGAGTATGCAGGTCATCAGCAGCTCGATTATCTGGGCTATGTTGACCACCCGGGCGCCAACCCGCGGACCGAAGCACTCCTTGGCTATCGAGACGTAGGAGTCGCGCACGCGCACCCTCTGCCCCGTGACCGTGTCCAGCTCGTAGAGACACTCGACCAGTATCTTGCCCGTGTAGCAGCAGATGTACGCCACACCGATCATGGCCGCGATCGCCCAGTAGCCGCCCCGCAGCACGGCGAACGGCAGATTCACGATGAACATGCCCTAAGTTACAACCGAGGCATACAAAACAGAGGTGTACATCTTGCCGCTGCCGCATTGCATAGCTTATGGCTTTTTTTTTTCTTATAAGTACTGAGAATCTTCGCGGGGATTGATCGGATGTGCTCCGTGAGTCGAGAGCGAGGATTAGCGTCGGCTAATACCTCTGTCCGCCTTCCTTGGGTTACATGGGTAAGGGAGGAGGACGGAGGAGAGGCTCGACTTACGGAACATGTCCTTTTTATACAAAGCCTAATTAGAGCGATTGCTGATTTAAAAACATTTAAAACTCATGATAGCGTAATAAATTACAAATATATATATAAAAAAATGTTCATTGCAATGTAAATTATTATAAATGGCTGTAATCAGTCATTGCAGTTTGCTAAGTTGATGGACCATATTTTTTCTATACTATTTTATCATGAAGCATTTTTAAAATTTAGCATTTCAAACTGTAAAGCGAAACTTGATTTTGAAGTCTTTATGTAGTTGATAGTACGAAAACTACTCTTTAATCTAAAATGTTTGGTATCAAAATAAGTAGCAGAATAGTATATGAGAAATTTAGTCCACGAATTTGAAATACTACGCAGAAAATTTATGCAATTTCATTCTCGTCAAAAATACAAAATTTCATAAAAATGATTGTTAAATTTACACTACACTATGTTAATATCTTCTTTTATTTGAAATATTTTAACAACCGACGTATGTAAGAAAATATGAGCAGCAAATTCTGTAAGATACAATTCATCATATCTATTTATGCGAGCTTTGTTATACTTCATAACCCAACAATCAAACTTTGCAAATCGCTACTAAAGTTCTTCAACGATTGTAATCTACTAGTGTAAAAACCAAAAGAAAATATATATCAACGCGAAAATGTAACTTTATGTAACAACTTTCATGTATATCTTTTCATGCTAAATAATTCTTCTTTAAAAATAGAAATATCTCAAATAAATAAAAAAAAAGCTATATATGCTCATTTTGGAAACAACAGCAGCTCTACATAGTATGCAATAAACAAAAAAACGTTAAATAATTTATAAAAGATAACGTACACATCGATGTATGGGATGTATAAGACAAGATTGTATGTATACACTGCGATACACACGGTATTAATTCCCCAGACGTCGATATATAACGCGTAATAAATAAAAAAAAAGAACATGCAAATTATATACATGTAGATAAGCAATATTTTAATTGTAGAAATAATCAATTCGTATATTCATATTCGGAAATTTATATAGTGCACGTATTTCCTAAATGAATATATTATAAAGTTGAATAAAATATTTAACCATGCTTGAATTTTAAGCTTAGCTTTAGATGCAAGAGATCAAATGTGATTTTCAATTACATATTATCATTAATATCATAAAGGGACGTCGGAGTCACTAAAAATTTAAATCCCATCCTTGCAACGTCGAAACTCCCATACGGTTTTTCAAACTTTTCTCTAACAAATTAACGAATTGACTTGAAACTTTAGGAAATGATAGTATTATCATAAATGAAGCGCGCTCAGCGTATAATTAAGCAAATACCATATCTTTCGTTTGATACATAACTGAAAGATTAGAATTACGCCATCTCTTGGATTTAATCAAAATCAGTAAAAATATTATATTTATTCTGAATTAAGTATCTTATTTTTCGGAAATTGCTGGGTTGAGTGCGCTTCATTTATGATCATTATATAACTTCGTAAAGATTCAAGTCGCTCGGTTGATTCTTTAACTTGCAAAGTTTGAAAAACTTAATGTCGGTAAAACAGGTGACTCCGCCATCCCCTATTATCTTTTCTGTAAAAAATTTAAAGATTATTTGGATTTCTAAAAATTATATATTATTCTTTTTAATTTCAACAATATAGATTTTTCGGAAATATTTTATTATCAATTGCTACCTCTGTACTATCATTTTAAACTATAATGTGAAGAAGAAAAAATACATGCACATGAAAAATTTATTTCATGTAGTGAAATCTGCTCAACTATTTAATGGAGAATCCAATTAAAAAATTTATAAATTAATAGATGCGTCTAATTTAAAGAGACACTATTATACAATAAGTTCTTATCTACAGTTACTTTACAATAATCTCTATCCACCTTACCATTACAGTCTTAAATACATTCAAGAATCATCTGCAATTGACATTCCAATTTTTATTGAATTTTTAATGTTATATTAAATAATTTAGGAAGTCCACTTAGCTTGACAGATTTCACTATACTATAGAACTTAAATATGTTACAAAACGTGTTCAAAATGTTTACTTGCCGACTGTGATGTAGGATTTCCTATTTATACTGGAAACCTACATAATTTACGCAGATGTTCGAAAAACGGATCGAGCAAAATTTGAAAAATCTAATCGCAGAGCTCTTTGTCCGCGTTTCTCCAAAAATATTTTTCTCATATAAATACCGTAACGTATGCATATTGAATAAGGTTTACGCATTTGCCTACAGAAATCACATAGTCTAATCGCGAATATATATAATTTGTTGACTGAATCGAAATCGAGTTAGCTTGAACGAATTTAGCGGTGAACATATTTTCTGTAGCATCCTGGACCGCGGAATGTATGTGCACGAATGCAAAAAAGCATTGAGCTCGTTTAACGCGCGCTCGTACCTGTATGGCGTTGGTAACATTCCATGCCGCCTGCCACTCGTTGATCTTCACCCCAGTACCAAACTCACCACCACCCTCGTCATATTCGCTGAAACCGCTACTGACACTTCCAGTTCTTATTTTGTCCCTAAAAAATTGACAATGTGTTATTGAATATCGTTGTCGGAGCAAATAATATAATGCTGCAATTGCAAATTGGTTCAGAGCTCATTGTATCGATTAGAATTGATACAAATAGAAAAATGCCAATGTAGGTGGTGAGATAAAGTATTTACGATAAGCTATCGGTACCAGACTTTTTAACTATGTTTCGTTATAGTCTAGTAGAAAGGTGCAAGAAAAAAACTGCTGTGAAACTTATGAAAAGTCCGTATATAGACACGATAAGTAGATGCATGTCGGATCCGGTAAGACACACGAGTCCCGTTCCCATATATCTTATACACGCATCCTCTAATACACTCTCCACAGTTTCATATTCTCTTATACTCAGCGCTACACTTGTAAAAGAGTTCTCATCAGACATTTGTCGAGCTTACCCGCTCCTCTGGTAGCTAAACGAGTCCTCGGCCATCGTGACGTGCTTCTGATCGCCGTAAGAGCTGCCGGCGTCGTTGTTCAGTGTCGTCATCTCGGCGCCGTCGCGGAACTCGCCCTGCTGATCGTATCCCGTGGCGTCGCGATTCTGTCCCGGACCACTGGGACCTCTGATCAGCTCCATGCAGGGACTGTTCTCCGGCCACTTGGTTTTGATCGCCTCCCAAGCGACGTTGAATGTCGCGCTCAGCGAGGGCACGAAGAATCCTCGGAAGTATGCCATGGCTTGCTGGCGTTATCACCTGGCAGAATCGAGCCATTATACACGATTATTCACATTTACTCCCATTGTATACCATTATATACGATTATTGGAATTTTCTTTCTCGCACGAGATGACAATATATATATGTAGGTACGATATTGTACGCGAAATCAGCCAAAGGTTTACTTGGAACAGTAACAGGAGGGTGTATCAGAGATAATCGCGTTGTGCAGTAATTTGTTCAACGATGTATCGGTTCGATCGCAGTTTTTCTTTTTCGAATGCTTGCGTTTATGCAATTTTGCGCGATCACAATTGTATAAATAGATTTTGACTATAAAACGATCGATATATAGAATACGACGTGTTTTCCCTTCGCAATTTCACACATATCATTTTCCGAATGGCTTTCTCCTTCCAACGCGGGACTTCATTTGTCTCGCCAAACCGATATATAATAGGATGTGCGTGCAAGTTGTTGCAAAACTTATTCCAAAGATAAGGTAGGGGGCTCTTTTGTGCTGCG
This sequence comes from Megastigmus dorsalis, assembly GCA_900490025.1. NCBI lineage: Eukaryota > Metazoa > Arthropoda > Insecta > Hymenoptera > Megastigmidae > Megastigmus > Megastigmus dorsalis. Next base: position 23,341 of record UELU01138426.1, on the reverse strand, counting down.
CGTCACAATATGCACGCGGAATATTTCACAATCCCCCTTACCCGTGTGCAGTGTGCAGGCAATGTGCAGAAATCGGACAATGCCCGCAAATTAGTTCATACTTGCGATTTATGAATCGTATAAGTTATACATTCAGCCTTCATTGGATAATTTGGGAAGGCGCACGAGCGAAGCATTAACGTACCATTATATGGATTTCATTCTTACGTCGCATCGGCGAATAAGATGCGTTTGTACACGGATAAGAGCTTGACACCGTATAATATCGAACGATCCATACGTGATCGATCACTCGGCCCTCCCCGATTTAAAAGAAAAAAAAAGTCATCTCGCGCTACATCGAAATCGTTCAGGCGATATACGCGTCGCGCGAAATCCAATGTGGCTTATATTTTCACTTTCTGAGCATCCCCGCTCGCGCACAACCCTCCGGGAACAAAAAAAAAAAAAAACTTGCCCGACCCGAGGCCAGGGTCGTCCCCGACTCTATAAGACTTACCCATATACCCCCCAAAATTGGGACAAAATCTTTCGCCATACACGCAATACGTACACGAGTATGATATCAGCGCGATTCTAGGATTGCACACCGTGTACCAACCGAAACGAATATCCGCTTTCTTGCGAGCGCACGATCGACCTTATAACCAGAAAAAAAAACGTTTTTTTCCCAAGCCGCCATGCTTCTTCCGGAATTCAATAACCCCCTAAGATCGCATCATCTCGCCTTGCTCTTACTCTCCCCCCCCAATTTATCGCCGAATCAGCCATATATCCTACTTATATATATGCGCCGCGGTCCGCGAGTCTCGTATACGCATCCCCACTCGTAACATTGATCAATTTATCACCGCGACTATATATATATATACTCAACAGATATACAACTGCACTTAAAGGCGTGTGTAATGAAAAAAAAAGAAGAAGAAAGGAGTGCAAGACACTCACTTCGGATTTCGTGTTTGGCGATAAAATCGATCACGCCGAGTCACTCCGACGATATATTAGACTAGGGGGTGATCCGTCCGAGGCACTTGCGCGAGCTTCCCTCATGAAAGAAACTCTGCACGCTCTTATGGCTTGTGTATCTTGGACGATGTGCGTGGAGGAGGCGCGTATATATATATATATATACACGTATCCTTGCGATCCTCCTCCTTAGAGATGCTCTCTGGGACACTGCTCTTCTTTTCAGTCGGTGCACATGGCGTCAACTCTTGTGTTATACGGTATGGATTCGTGGAGCGAGTTATAGGGGTAAGCGGAGACGAGTGTCGTGGTCACTTTAATCGCGGCATCCGCGAGACGCGAGTCGAGGGGGTGGTGATGGTGGTTGGTTGTGGTGGCGGCGGCGGCGTCGGCGGCAGCGGTGGTGGTGCTTGCAGGACTGCCGTCGATCGGAATGGCGCTTAAGGACCTCGAGTATAGTCGCCCCCCCCC
>UELU01138426.1:0-21881 GCA_900490025.1 Megastigmus dorsalis | reverse complement strand
CCCCCCGGCCGCCTCCGCCGCCGCCACCGCCGTACGCGCGCAGCATCCCCTGTGTACGTACATGTGCGGTGCGCGAGCAGAGAGCGGGAGAGGCGATCGATCCGCAAGCTCTTGCCGCTGCCTTGACACTCTCTCTCTCTCTCCCTCTATCTCTCCCTTTTCGTCTTCGACGCCTTTCATCCCCCCGATATATTGGCGCGCAGACGCGATTACCAGCATCCCCCTTACGTGACACGTGACGCGTGGATTTTGGATTGTTCTTCGTATACCGTTGCAACTATTGCTTTTTTTTTTTTTTTTCATGGGAAGAGGAGATTTTGGGAGGAGGGCGGCTTGTTAGCGCGACAATATTTATGGAGGTGGATAATGGCTATTTTGGTTTCGACGAGATTGCGAAGTGGAAATAGTTGCTCGCGGTTGTTGCGAGACATGCTCGCTGTCTGGTCTAGGAGTATTCAAAGACGATGCGCGTCGATTGTCTGTAGTTTTTGCAGCATTATGCGATCGATATGAAGAAACGATCGCTATACTTTTGCTCCACTAAAGCTGTGTGAATAAAATTAAAGTTACTTGTCTTTTTAAAAATTTACCATTATAATGGTTATTAATTGAAAGCTTTTGAATTTGTATGCAACATAATAACATCTCGTAAAAAATCCAATATGCATTGAACTACTTATATGTGTATTTAAAAGCAAAATTTTATCATCTTTGTGCGCGCTTAGATTATCGATTATAAATTATTTTTTGTTCGTTCCAGATCGTTTTCATTTGAAAGCTGTACATTTTAAAATTTAATTATTAAAATGCACTAGTTTTATAAATGCGAGTATTAAAATGCAGCTAATATTGCAAAAATCTAATAATTCTATAAAGATTAAGTTATGGATGTTTTTAAATGTGTTTAGTTAAGAGGATGTGCTAGAGTCGGAAAAAAAATCTATGCTTTACCAATTTTTTCATTTAACAGAATATATGAAGGTATAGAAATTAATTGTTGGAAAAACGCTCTCTTAATTAATTGAGTTAATTAACGCCTCGGTAATAAATCCAGTTTCATAAAATTTCATCCATAATTCACAGAAATTTTTGTTTTTGACAATTTCGTTCATAGTTCAGCAGAGATTTTTATGTCTCCCGATATTGATAGATTATTATAAAACTGGAATCATATGATGTTTACATTATTACTGGGGTACTGACAGAGAGTTTTTACTCTATCTTTATTATATTTATTTCGTAAAATACGATAATCGGTAAGGAGTTTGCAACCCTCATATGGAGACAATACGAGATTCTCAATTAATGTTTTTACTTATCTCACTACAGAGATAAGTTATGTACAAGATATTTTGAGATATTCCTTGCAACAGTGTTTTCTTCAATTAAATGTATTTTTAACTTTTCGCGTCATCGTCTAACATCACTTATTTAAGCACCCATGGTTTGCTATGCAAAAAGAGTGCGTTCCCGGAAAAATCTCATAAAAAATCAATTTTAATAAACGTATAGAACCAGGCAATAATCAGGGATTTGCAAGCCCTGGATTTTCTTAAAACTTTCAGGAATTACATTTTGTACAAATTAATGAGACTCGTGTATCAGAGTTTTATTGAATAGGCCCTCGAAATAAAGATATTTCCCACTCTTTATGCTCATAATGTGTATATATATATATATGTATGGTTATGTAGTATATATAGATATGCACTAATGCATAAAATCAATATGAATTGATGAATATCTTGATTTCCGGGGCCTATTCAATAAAACGCCGATGCACGCGTCTCATTATTTTGCAGAAAATATAAATCCTGAGTTTCAAAAAAATCCATAGGATCCGCATGCCTGACCATTTCTTTGCAAGTACAACGTTTGAAACACATTCATTATAAAATATCGCGATTTGATTTCTATTTACTTTAAAACGAAGATTACGAAGAAAGAATTTTTCATTTTTATACTATCATGACGAAATAATGTGACTCATTTGATACTTATTCTACTATGAATAGTAATGTTCTGTTTATTCGCATTCCAATATTCCAATGACTTTTAAGCTCAAGCGTAATTTGAACTGTGATAATGGAATTATGCGCCGCGCTAGAAATCCAAATTTCTGCTTTTTAGACTTGTCAAGTTCGCTACACCAACAGTCAAGAATAACGTAAATTGGCTTATATATAATAGCACATTGTACAACAGTTAAAGTTTATACATGGAATGCATATTTTATCTATAATTTAAAACAACAAATTCGTTAAAAATACTTAAATTTTAACATGAATAGTATGGTATAGGTATCTATTGAAACGTGAACAATGTATTAAGAAAACCAAATACTTAATAAATAAAAAACTTCTTTATTTACTTCCTAACTTATATTACAATTCACAATAATAATTGGTGAATAAAAATTAATTTCAATTCTTGACGCAACCTCACAATAGGCTTTCTTTCATTCAATGATTGTGCTTATTGCACTACTATTTTCAATATTCTGAATGAAGTTATTATGCTAAATTTCTGAAATTCCACATTTCATTGAGCAGATAAGCATTGTAAGAGTTAACGAAGAAGTTCTAAGTAGATTCGTTAGAGTCTGTCGTCAAACAACAGTACATGAAATAAATTAATATACTAACAATGTGGTAATAATAGCATTAACGTGTCATCTCAACAACATAAATTTTCTTCACCACACCAGTAAACGCTTCATATTAACTATTTTACATATAGCACAATGAACAAATTTAAAATACAAAGTATATTTCGCATAGATTTGGCATTTTCCCTCTCTCTTTATTTATAATATATATCCATATCCATATTTATTTATAAGCCATTCCTGACAAATATAAAAACAAAAAACCTCAAAATTTACTAAATTAATTATTTTTTTTGTATGCAATTGTCAGTCTTCTATTCTTTCTCATTTTCCGTGTAGATAACAAATTACACGCCACACGGTAAGAAAGAATACTAACATAAATGCCAATATAAAGAAGTGTGTACCCAAAATTGCTTTGTACATGTAGGTGAGACACTGGAAAATAGCAAGAAATAAAATGCTGAAATATCCAAGGAGTGACAAAAAAATGGAAACAGAACATACAGAATTAACTCATATACATAATAACATGACGAATATTAATTTACATTTTCTTTTTAAGAAATTTTTCTATCTTAAACGGAAAATCTCCATTGAATTGACTCCTACATATATCATTGGTCTTTTTTCATATTGCACAGTCTCAAGCCGCAATATTAAAACAACAAGAGACATAGCAGAAAAACTTTTTCTCTCCTCAGCGTGAGAAAGAAAACAATAATAAACACACTCAATTCGGTAGAGGCGTTCAGTGTTTCGTTCACATTTACTTTTTTTATTTGTACAAGCGTTTCGATGTATGTTTTATAAGTATATAAAACACGCGTCGAACAAAATACTCTAGATTTGAAATTCAAGAAATAAATCATAGCAATATTATACAAGTTTAAAGAAACTTTAACAAATTGTCTTGAAATTGATACCAAACAACTGCTCTATCATTTTGTTAAATTAATTTTTAAAAATTTTTAATTTTCTATAAAATCAAATATCAAGTACTCTTTTGTACTAATTGTACTACAAAAAAACTAAATAAAAAATCGAATAGCCTTGTCAAACCACGATTTAATAAAACTCGTTTTTAAGCGAATTTATATTCCATTTGGTAGATGTGAATCTGTATATTCAAAATTGAAAAATGATTTAACTAAATTAATTGTAAAACATTGGAGTCGGTATAATAGGAAGATAACAAATTACACGCCACACGGCTTCTTAACCGTTTCTTCTTTCGGTGCCTGATGAGCATCGCTAATTGTAGTTGAATTAGTTTCAACTGGTACGTTGCTGTCTTGCATCGTTATCGCCTCAGCGCTTTTGGCAGCGGTTACTTGCTTCGGTTTAGCCTCTACGCGGTTGAACTTGGAATTCTGTTCCACGAGATTTGGACTTGTAGCGGAATGTGCAGGAATACTAGAATGTGCAGGCACTGGCCGTTGACACGAGTGAAGCATGACTTCAGGCCCCCCACCGTACGTATTTACAAAGAATTGCCAAAGCTCTTCTGGTATTGGACCATAATCAGATCCTGTGAAAAAGAGTAACATTTGAATATTGTACTCATAATTGCATATTTAGTAATAGAATCGCAATCAAGATAATAATCTTAAATCATTTATACAATCTTGTACGTAAAATCTGTCATTATATGCGTTGACTTTAATGTTCAATGCATAGACATTAGCGATGCTTGCAGTGTCGTTTCAAGCTTTTGTATCGAAAACTACTATTGTCATTTATGTAAAATATAGTATTTTAAGTTAAATAAATATTTAAGTTTCAAAGATGAACAACAAATCAAACATTAATTCAAACAAAAATCGTACCATTCTTAGATAATAACTTGTATAATATATTAAGAGTTTTTAGTTCATATAAAATTTACATATTCATTTTCATTTTATTGACTTGAATTGTTAATAGTCATCAATCTATTTTGTTTGCGAAATTAGATTGAATTAATAAGAAAATAATAAGTTAATAAAATAATTGATAAAACAGTAGATATTACTAACCAACTTTCAAAACTGTTTGGCCACCCTTATTTACAGCAATGGAACTATTATCTATTGGCCCAGGAGGTTGAGTCTCCTTACTTTTTACGAAACTCTGCCACTGTCTGAACCAAGACATGGCAAGAGCGTAAAGTGCAGTTGGGTTATCAGGTCGATTTAATTGATTAAAAACGTCAAACTCATAAAGACGGCGCTTATCCATCGCCTCTTGCTTCTCTTCGCAAATCGGACATTCATATAAATGCGTACAAACTGGTCCACCGCCAAACCTTTTATAAGATAAATGAAATTGAATAATTTTGTATAAAATATTTATTTTTCACATAACAAGGAAATGACTACTAAAAGTTTTAACGCAGTTTTATTGCACTATAAATTAATAAAAATTTAATTTATGTTTAATAGTTTCCTTTTTAAAATAAAACTATCGACTAATATTTTCCAAAACTTGTCATTATAAAATTATCTCTAATTATTTCAAATAAAATTCAAATTAAATTAAAATAAATATAAATCTTTTTAAAAAAATAATAACAACTTACGTTTTGAATAAAAACTCCCAAACAGCTTGCGGTATAGGCGTACAAATCTTATCTACAAACTTGGTCCTCACCGGATTCACACCTCCGTGAGAGCACAAGAAATCGGAATTATCAATCGGTCCTGGCTCCGCAAATGTATTAAATCGATTTATCCACTGTCTCGAAACGAAGAAACTCAAATCTGATGACTCTTTGGACGACATCTCCATAAGTTCCACTGTTTTCTCGCGCAGCTGTATCATTTCCGGCGATATTTTCCTATAAAACAGCACGTAAGCCTCGCAATTATGTACAGCTTCTGCAGATACAGGTGTCACGCACTGATCGTCGAACTCGAACCACTGATTCGTAGTAGGATTCAGAGCATAACAGACGTAATGACCACCACCAGCCGTGCCGTGATGACAAATCACTGATATTAGATCGTACGTGGTGACTTTGGATACGCAGTCCTTGTGCAAATAGGGGCGCATATCGAGGCCTTCCAGTGGAAAGGACACGTAGCTGGCTATCTTCGAGCTAAACATGAGCTCATGTCGAAATCGCTTAAGATGAACGCAAAGAACTTCCGGCAACTCGAGTACCTTGGAGAATTTGGTGCCATTGCGTAGCTTATTACACTTTTCGCAGCTGTACATATTGTCACCCTTAAGCTCGTCGGCACTAAAAAATGCAGATAAGCAGTTGTGCAAACTGACCGCCGGGCCCCACAGCCACGAACGCACCCATTGCCAAATCCAAGTGAACCAGCCTGACTGATTTGTTACATAAACAACATCGGAACAAGGACCTGCCTTTTGTGGAGTCAGTGAGCCCTGATGCATAATATCGATGTGATCTCTACTTGGAATGGGCAGTGATAGGTCTTGGAAGGTTTCTATCCGGGTGGATATTCTGTCACAGGTTAGACACTGCACGCTACTTAAAAGTTTGCCATCGAATATGTCGCTGATGATACTACGAGTTTTCGTCTGCTTTTTCGAACGGTGCTTGACCGGCGAACTTTGAGAGGATCTTGGCTGTTGGGAATATGTTACATCAACGGTGCCTTTCTTTAAATTACGAGTCGTAAATTTGTTTCTAAGCTTGTCTGCTTGACTGACTCTCGAATATCTTCGTTTCATTCCTCGCTCACCTTCGTCGCTGAGCGAACTTTGTTCACTCACCCCGGAATCACATGTCTCATACTCGGCATCCGACTGACTCGAACAGGTGCCGTCGACCTCTGTTTCTTCTTCATCTGACGAAGGTTCGCCAAGACCCTTTAAACGTAGTAAGGTTTCTCGATCTTCTTCTATGTGCTCTTTTAATTCTTCGTGGAGTTGGTCCATAAAACACCGTAGGAACTCTTGTGTGTCGTGCTGATGGTATCCTATAATATAAGAGATATAATTAATAAGCAATTAATAACAAAGAATTTAACTATATGTATATAACAAATTATCACAAAAATATATTATAACATTATCATGAAATATTTTTTGCGTATATAAGTACATGCATTCATTAAAATTGTGTAAAATATTATTTTCAACCTATTTTCAAATACTTTTTTTCAAGATTTTCTATTTTGTCAAGTATTATAACTATAAAACTTGACAAATGCTTATGTAATAATATTAATGTTAATTGCACTTTGGGAATGGGGTATAAAATTGCTTTGGTCAATAATTTATTAATATGGGGACTTTGGACCCATTGAGTTAAACATTTTAAAAATTGATACTGGTTTATACAGGAAGTTAAAAATTTCTTGGATTTGTCTATTGACCAAGATTTAAATTATTTACATGTATCATTTAAATTAGTTAATTAGTTACCTCTAAACATCGGATGAACTGTTCTTATTCCAGATAAAATAGCATGTGGTACTACATGACCTCTTGCTCGTCTACTCCACATTTCTCGTACAAGATGTAAATAACTCAAACTCAAACCAGGCTTACGATCTCTACTGATGTAAGTGACCATATGACCACAGTCCATGAAAAATTGTGTCAATGGAGGCACATTAGATAATGCCTGTAGTGCAGAATTCATATAACAAGTATTACCAATATTTTGCAAGCCAACTAATCCTCTTGGCTCTCCAGAGAAATCTCTACTTTCGTCTGAATCTGTACTATCAGGTGAATCTTCTGATTTGTCAAGAAAAGAATCTCCTCGTTCTGCATTTATTCTATTAGCCACATTACTGTCATCTATAAATCTTGGTACAAAAAAATTATACAAATTTAGGTAATACATAAAATATTACAGAAAATAGTTATAAATGACTTAAAAATAAATATCTGCAATTTTTTACAGAATAGAAACTCTTAATTTTATTTGATATGTATTAAATAGAATAAAATAATTGAATTCTATACTCACTTTTTTACAAATCGCTGATGAAAATCATAATTCTCGGACTTGCAATCTATATTAACAGAAGCATCGCCTGAAAGTTTATTGCCAAAGACTTTGAAATCAAGTTGGTTTGGCGAAAGTGAAGGCGAGGGTGCAAGCTTGGTGTGAATCTCCATCTGGCAGGAGTAACACCAAATCCTGTTTGAGGAAAGATTCATGTGTGCAGAATGTATTAGGAACTTCTTGTTATGGATGGAACTGTGGTCGAGGTGCTGTTCGGCGCAGCCGACGTAGCGACAGTCCGGGTATAGACATAGCCAAAGATTTGGACCTTCGTTATCGCATTCAGTGCATTTGTCAAAGGTTTCCTTTTGAGCGACCACGTCTTCGACGATCGACAGATCGCCATGACTGTCGGCGTGCGGGCAGTTTGTCGCGACGAGAGGCATTCGTGTTTGTTTGCTGAAATAATAAGGAAATATAAATATTTAATTATTTTTTTTAATAAATTATTATTACAGTTGATACAAGAAATATGTATAAAAATAGCAACTCTAACTATTTAATGGTTAAATTGAGATGATAATTCATACATCATTTTTGAGAATTCATAATACCAATTAAATCCGTTAATTTAATTTATCAATTAGGTGATATAAAATATTTTATATCATATGAGGTATATAAGTATTTAACAATGATTGACTGAGTTAAATATAAAGAAATAAAAAAAAAAATAAAATCAAATCTAGCCTACCTACATATTATGTAATTTATTACTTTACAAATAGTACATGTGCTGCTTAAACATACTGAAAATCACATTTTTAAGACAAACTAATAAGACTAACTAATGTCTACTGTAAGTATAATTAATAATTATATGACTCTATTATATCTACTTCATAGAATATTATTACATACAAAATAAATATTTAGTGGTTGCTCACCGTTAATTTTTACTTTATTTATTTTTTAAATAAATTTCACAGGACTTTAAAGGCTTAAAATACAAATTTAACAATATAACAACATAAACTTTATAAATCTTATTAGTAGCAAACAATTAAGACCAGAACGCCGCATAATTCTAATCAAGTAAATATCAGCTCTTTAGCTTTCTAAATTCCAAATGTAAAAATAATTAACATGCTTATTATTTATTCAAATACAGTTAATATTTTAGATAATAGAAAATAATAGTTTTATAACTAATAGTATACTATTATTAAATTTGTCTTTCAGTATCTAACCGCATTTTATAGTAACATAAGGCAAAAGTTATAAAATCAAACAAAGTATTAAATAATATGCTTCAACAGTCATAAAATAAAATAAAATTACACAAAGAACTAACAAAGGTGCAACTCTTTGGTGTTGAAGAGATGACACATACTTAGATTACTCATTTTTATTCTTAAATAAATAGCGCATTTACAATATTACTTACATTTCTCGACGAAAAAGGACGTTAATAAAACATCAAATGAGTTTATTAATCTAGTAATGTCAATCAGCTTAATCAAACACTGCATATTTTGGAACATTGATAGAATGATTCTACCTATATATGTAAGGTATGAATAATGCAATGTTAAGTTTCTATGATCCAGCACTTTAATATTGATTACTGTATTTGACCTGACTTAATAAACTCCCTTGAAGTAGCGAAAACGAAAGTGCCTGTACTGCAGCAATAGATAATCAAACTGCCAAATTTCCTATTATTATCTTGCTTACCTTATCCTTGTGCCTTTTTAACCTCTCCTTTAGAAAATATTCTATTGTTGCAACTGCGTGTACGTGTATCTCACGCTTGACACGACGACGTTTTTATGCTTTCTCCATCTCTTTCACTCGCGTGTTGCTCGTCTGCACATTTGAGTTTGGAAGATCTCTCACGTATTTTCATTAGGGCTGCATCGTTGTTAACGTGATTCTCAAAAACGTTTTTTTTCCTCAGCGAATTCCTAACCTGCGCATGCCATTATCAATATCATTGTATACGTTGCACATTGCACTCGCCAGGAACGCACGATTACAATTACATATCGAATGAAACAATACACTGGGACACTGGGTAGCAAAATTCGCTGATCACCAAACGATTGTAGTGGATATATACATATAGATACAATCAAGAGATCATTTTGGTTCTTTTTTGTTTCCAATATATTTCTGCGCGCGCATGGCCACACGAGAATATACGATGATATCCGAGCTCAATTGAGACGCGAATGAGCGGGTAAATTATAAATAACAAAATTCTTAATGTATTTAAAACAATATCATTCTTTATACAATAATTTTTGGTATTCTAAAAAATTTAGTAATATTTCTATGAAATTAAATTTTATTTCACAAATGTTAAAATGTATAATACCCATAAAGGATTAAATTAAATAGATAATTATTCTTTATTATGGAAAAAATTGGTTTAAACATCATTTTTTTCTAATTGTAAAAGTAGATAAATATAAAAAATGATTTACAATTTCCATTTTTACTTAAAGATATTACTAGATTAACTGAATGTTAGTACACGTGCGCATTGCCTTTATAGCTGTATAGTATTAGCCATTACGTACTTATAACTATAAGTCTGTACCTATAGATCTTTTTTGGGGCTAGAGGAACACACGCCTATATACTTACCAAGCAAAACGACGACGCCGGCGACGCATTCACTAGGCGCAGACCGTCGCGTTACTGTGGTGTGCAGGTCGTGCTCTCTTGCGTCAGCTGTGCGAAATCAGTCAAGATTGCACATGGATTATTAACAATTTTTTAAAAATCTATGCTATTCTAAGTAGGTTTTAATAAGTGCAACTGAACGCTGAATTCACTGTTGTAAGTTTAAAATAATGTTAGCGATAGCGAGTTGTGTATTATCATTGTTTTTCTTCTTATAGCGAAGCTAACCTATAAAGCTAACCAATTTACGTTTATGCATATGCTGTGTTCGGGAATAGTTATGTTTAATTCTGTATTATTTTAATATTAAGTTCCATATTTCGAAGGTATACTTGTCTAATTAAACTTTAGTTTAATTAAACTTTTTTTGATACACTGCAGATTACAGATAGTTTTATTTTTAATAGAAATATCTTGTAAATTTCAACTTGGTACTTATTGAAAGGAAAAGAATATGAAAAAGATAATTTTTTAATACATTTTATAACTTATTTCATTTACAGGCAAAAATGGTGTTGTCGTGTCGATTTTATAAGGAGAAGTATCCAGAAGTGGAGGATGTAGTTATGGTTAATGTGCGGAGTATAGCGGAAATGGGTGCCTATGTGCACCTATTGGAGTATAATAATATAGAGGGTATGATTTTACTCTCTGAATTGTCCAGGAGACGTATTCGTTCTATTAATAAGTTAATTAGGGTAGGAAAAACAGAACCTGTTGTTGTCATCAGAGTCGACAAAGAAAAAGGTATATTAATATACATTGAAAATTAATATATTTATTTTATATCAAAATCGTATTATTGAATGCTTATACAAATTTAGTTTCAACAATTTTTATATTATTTTATATTATAGTTTTCATGTACTGATTTTAAAAATATATAAAACTTTAAATAGATTAAGAGTGATTCATTATTTTTAATTTGATTTTATTATTTATTCAAGGTTACATTGATTTAAGTAAACGAAGAGTATCCGCAGAAGACGTGGAAAAGTGTACAGAACGCTATGCAAAAGCAAAAGCAGTAAACTCTATCCTGAGACACGTGGCAGAACTATTACATTATGAAAGTGATGACCAATTAGAAGAACTTTATCAAAAAACAGCATGGCATTTCGAAGAAAAATATAAGAAGCAAAAAGCATCTGCATATGACTTCTTTAAACAATCAGTATTGTAAGTTATTTTATAGTAAAATCTGCACAATATGTAAATATGTTTGAAGCATTCATTGAAATTAACAATATTTCTTGTATGATTTTAGGGACCCTTCAATTTTAGCTGAATGTGATCTTGATGAGCGCACAAAAGAAGTTTTATTAAACAATATTAAGCGAAAATTGACCTCACAAGCTGTAAAAATAAGAGCAGATGTTGAAGTTGCTTGCTATGGATATGAAGGCATTGATGCTGTAAAAACTGCACTGAAAGCAGGTTTAGCTTTATCTACAGAAGAGCTTCCTATTAAAATTAATTTAATAGCACCACCACTTTATGTTATGACAACATCAACTCCAGAAAAAACAGATGGATTAAAAGCATTAAATGATGCTATTGAAGTAATCCAAGAAAAAATTGTAGCAATGGGTGGTGTATTTAATATACAAATGGCTGTAAGTTGTATCAAATATTTAGAATAATTGAATTTTTAATAGCTTTTTTGTCCTTTTTGGACATTTACTGAGAGACACAAATTAAATGCAAATTGATATTTATTAACTTGTTAATCAGAAAATTAAATTACTATTATTTAAACTAAGATGTTCAAGAATAAATTCATATAAATATTCTTCTAATTAAATAATATAGTTACATTTTTTTATTTCTTTTTGATAATGTAGAATATAAATATAGTTAAAAAAATTTTACAATTTTCTAATCAACTTAAGGATTGATAAAAGCCTATCAAATCAGTATTTGTTTTAAAGTAGTATATGTTGAACCAAATGTTTTCATAATTTATGACCCATATGTGGATTCATGCATGCATAGTGGAAACTTATAAAATTATTTTTCTATAACTCTTTATAATTAGTTTTTATGAATAATATTGTAACTGCAAATTTCTTTATAGCCAAAGGTCGTAACTGCAACGGATGATGCTGAATTAGCCAAACAAATGGAACGAGCTGAGCTCGAAAATGCGGAAGTTGCTGGTGATGATGATGAGGAAGAAAATGAAGGCATGGGTAACTTTAGTGGTGGAGAGGAAAATGACGATGACGAAAAAGGAAATGAATCTGTGGAGGAAGATTAAACCTGTTAATACAAAAATCAAGCGCATTTTGAAACTGTAAATTCAAATCAGTCAAAACATCGACTACTTTTTCACTCGCAATTATTACATTTTACAATGTATTACATACTTTTACAAATAAATGAAAACAGAGCACCTATTACTTCTTTATAAAGAAATTTATTTTATAAAGATTAAATATTTACTAATTTACTTTGAAATAAAATTATTAGAAAAATTTCATACTTTCTTCATCATTTAAATAATTTCCTTAGATGAAATATATATTTAGAAATAAAAATATAATTGCAAATTGAACTTAAGTTTGTTTGAAATTCTAACTTTAAATAGGTACAATAACCAAATTCGTGCTTATAAGTATATATATCAAGTAATATCAGTTTAGTATTTCAAGTAGTATCATTAGATTTTGAAGGTCTTACAATAAATTGTTGACTTAAAATACTTTAAAAAGTTTTTTTATTAAAATTTAAGTTTCTATTTAAATACATGATTCAAATGAAACTTAATCGTTGGCAATTGTGACCTCAACTTCCACTCCAGGCTCAATATTGATGCTCGTTATTTTCTTCACAATTTCAGAAGGTGAATAAAGATCTAACACTCTTTTATGGATACGCATTTGAAAACGATCCCAAGTTTTTGATCCTTCACCACAAGGTGTTTTACGTGTTGTGATTCGTAAGATCTTTGTAGGTATTCGTACAGGACCTTTTACTTTTAATTTTTGATCTTTAGCACTACGCAGTAACTCGGCACAAACTAAAATAATTAAAATGTATAAATATAATAAACATTTAAGATCATGAATTTACTACATGTGTAACAGACATAATAATTTCTTATTTACCTTTTTCCAATGATCGAACATTGCGAGAAGTAAGAGTAATCCTAATACGATGAATTGGAGCAACCTCTTGCCCAGGTTTTTCTGGAGTTTCGGTCTTTGTACTTGCCTATAAATTTCATAAAAACATTAAAACAAATATATTATCAGGTAAAATACACAAATACACCACGTAAACATAAGATAAATAAAGCTGCTGAATACACATAACCTTAAAAAATAAGAAACTTTTCTTTTTTTCTTTTTAAAATAGTAATAATTGACCATTTATTGTTTAAATACATTTTAAAGGTAAACAAATGCCTTACCATTGTATTAATATACCTCTGGTCGAGATAATCAATTAATTTACATTAAATAATTGATCAGCGCTGAACCAGCAGGTTTTGCGTTCGAAAGCACGTGCACAAAAGAGTGAGGTTAGGTTATTTCCGATATAAACTTTAATCAACAATATTTTTTAATAGGTGTATAAGTACTGTATATATTAAACATACTTGTTATGAACTTAATATTAATTTTCATAAGTTATTCTTTTTACTATATACATAAATAGTTAATTGCAAACATTACCCATGTACGAAACACAAATTTTTTACTGAATTATATTAGCATAAATATTAATAATAAATTATTATCTAAAAGACAAATTGTTGAGAATGGTAATAAAAATAAAAAATTTTGTATTTTAAAATTTTTTTATTAGTATTTAATGATATCAATAAAAATCATGTCCACTTTAATCGTTGGCGATAGTAACTTCAACTTCTACACCAGGTTCAATACTGATACTTGTAATTTGTTTAACAATTTCAGATGGGGAGTACAGATCAATGACCCTTTTATGAATACGCATTTGAAATCTATCCCAGGTTTTGGAACCTTCACCACAAGGGGTTTTGCGAGTTGTGATCCTCAGAATCTTTGTGGGCATACGCACAGGTCCCTTCACCTTCAGCTTTTGCTTCTTTCCTCTTTGAATCAACTCAGAACATACTAGAATAAAATAAAATAAATAAATTATATGAAATACATTAAAACATGTTAAAGTAAAATTATTATTTACCTTTTTCAAGCGACCGAACATTGCGAGAAGTCAAAGTAATTCTGATTCTGTGGATTGGAGCAGTCTCTTGCACTGGCTTCTCAGGATTATCGACCTTCAAACTAGCCTGTTAAAAACCAGATATTTGATTCTAATTAATCTTAATTGGTACATAATGATTACGATGTATGTTTACGTTCAAAAAGAAAATAGTTTTTGTAAATAATACATCGTATATAAGCGTCTTTTGAAATCTATTTTCTAACCTCTTCATAATCATACAATCAAAAAACCTTCAATAACTATGTACAATAGCAAAGAAATTGGGTTTTTATCATAATTTATAATCAAGAACCAAATAACTCACCATTATAAAAGCTTATTTTTTAATTCGAATTGCTTAATCGAAAAAAATTAGTATCACCGTTGAACCAGTGTCATTACACGATGCCACATGGGACGAAATGGAAGAGATATATCGGCTTCGCGAACTCACAACTTCCGGTAAATTCGAAATCTTATTTATCCTCCGAGAATGTGAAATTTTTTAATATAAATACACGTTTTGGAAAAAAATAATAATACATAAGTTACTTTTAAAAGCAAATTTAATATAAAAAAATTTTTTATTTATTTATTTATTTTAAGAAGTACGGACCGTTTATCCATATTGAAATGAAAAGTTACATAAATGTCCAGCATTCATTGTCCATTTAAGTTATAAATATAAGATATAAGTATATATCCTATATATCTTTTTATACCTTATTTTTTTCTTTTAATTTAAAATAAACTGAACTTTACAAAATAAAAATATTAAAAGCTATATAAAACTTCATATTATACAAAATCCATGTATTATGTAATACCTGCAATTATGAAATTATTTACAAGCAATTATTAGTTAAATTTATTAAAAAAATTTTAATTTTGCAAGAAAAACTAACTCTAGTTTTATCAAAGTTAGAAGAAATTCTATTCTTAACTTCTGTAAGTAAAAGGAATTAAATAATTAAAGAATATATTATTATATTAGTTAATATATTATTATTAGAGGGTTTAAGAAATACTTACTAACAATTAATAGATGCAAAAAAATTTATTTAAAAATTTTTTAACTTTTTATACATTTTTACCTAATTAACTATATTTAGCATAGTAATTTTCAAAATACATTGAAAATAGCGCGCAAATGTAATAAGACAACACTGTCTTTGTTACTGTACAAAATTTTCTTTAATAATTATTAATGTGTAAATATTAATAGCAATAAACAATGGTAAATACGAGTAATAGCACTAGTACAGAAAAACAAATAGAAAGAATAATAATTGTGCACACATTTCTCCATGTTACAACAAAAACATCGTTGATGTAACAATTACAAGGATTTATCATAACTCATTTAAAATTGTAGTACATCCATAAAAATTGGTTTTAACATTCTATCGCAAGTATAAACTTATTGATTTATTTTAATTGGGTTTTTTAGTTGATAAGATAAAGAAGTCTAGCTTCAATAATTTAATCTGTGAATAAATAAATAATGAACATAACTCCGTGACATCTTTTCTTGAAAAGCCAATAAAAAACTGGATTTTCCATTTGCATAACTTATAATTATCCTAGAAAAAGTATTTACTATTAAATTAAGTATTAAACATGTTACAAAAGGCGTCCATTTTTTTTATTAGCTTTACCTCAACTCAGTCAAAATATTTATAAATGAGTAATAGATGCTTTGTATACATGATTAGTACGCAATCAACCAATTGACATTTTATTTCAATCTAAATGTGGCACTTTAATCACACAAGCTTAATTAACAGTTCATTTCACGTCGTCTTTTTCAATATTTATGTGTACCTTGTCTAACTTATTGTCTTTGTCAGTTGTTGAATAATCTACAATCATTTCTCAATAGTAACAATCAACATAATGTACAATTCTTTTATTTAAAACTGTCATTATCCGACAGTTTCATTCGTATCAGATGGTTGTGCAAAAATTATAGTATGCTGTCCTCCACCTGCAACTCTAAGAACTTTTACATCTTTTAATTGTTTAGAGTCTATTAATGTTGGTACATCAACATCTTCTTCTTCTCCTGTACCAAGCTGACCACTGGTGCCCATTCCCCAAGCATATAATTTTCCTGTAAAAGAAGTACATGATAATGAAATAAAAAGAAAAATTTATGTTTAAAAGGTTTTAAAAAATAATTTCTTATCTAGTCACTGTGATTGAATAGATTTGTATAAATATTTACCTGTTTCAGTAACAGAAAATGATTGAGCACTTCCAGCTGCAACATCAACACATTTTATGTCGTTAAGACTTGGTACAGAAGTGAGAGTTGTAGCATCAGATTCAACAGGCCCAAGCCCTAATCTGCCATATTCTTTTCGACCTAAAACAAAAACTTTTCCTTCATCATCTAAAGCAATAGTATGGTGTTGACCAGAACTAATTTGTGACCAGTTTTTATTGCTTAGTGTTTCTGAAACTTTTGGATGAAACTGCTTTTCAACTCCTTTGAGACCTATAAATGATATAATAAATTAGGAAATAAAATATTTTTTCAATCGATTTCATTAAATATTTACAAGTACTTATAACACACCTATTTGACTGTAATTATTTAAACCAAATACATATACATTGCCACTGATAGAATCCTTTATAAATGTAGCATATGTGCCAGCCCAAATATTTTCAACTTCTATATTTTTATTTATTTTAAAATAAACTTGTCCTGGTGTGAGTAATTGATTTACACCTTGTCGACTATGTCTATCAGTCTTTTTCTCAGGTAATCGACCAAGTTGACCTTGTTCACCACATCCACAGGTATAAACCAGTTTACTTTGGTCTAATAATACTAAATGATCTGCTCCTGATGCTATTTTTATAAATTGTTTCTTCAATGGAATTTCGACTGGGAAAGGTTCATTATCTTTTGTCAACAATCCCATAGTTCCATGAGAGTCCTAATTTCAAAATAATATATATTACTATTAATTTTTTAGTAAAAAGATGATTAATTTATAAAAAAAATATACATTATATATTAGGTCATGAATTGTCCTGAAACTTTAGCTAATTTTTTCTGATGTTAAAATATGAATAGATCATTTTAATGCTGATTCCATAGCAGATGGCACTAATAATATATTTTTGCAAAAATTATTAATAGTTGTATATTTATAAATGCCATTAAATGGTATTAGATATAAAAATTGCTATATTAAAAAGTTTTAAGAGACTAATAATTTAAAATAATTCTTTATATAACAGAAAAGATAGTAAAAAGATAAAACTTAATTGGAAACATTTCATTTTAATTTTTTTTCTTAATTTCTTTTCTTCTGTTTAATCTACTCTAAATTGTATATGAACCATTACTATTTATATAAAGCTTATTTTCATTCAAAGATTATTAAATGTAACTTTAGTAATTATTAACTTTGTAGTCATGGAGTAATAGCATTCTATTAATTAAATTTATGACTAACTTAACTATTAACAATAATTATTCTATCACATAAGTATAAAATAAATTTTTACTCTGAAGGAACCCCAAAGGAAGACTCGACCATCTTCCAAAAGAGCTGCACTATGTGAGTCACCAGCTGTTACTTGAATAGCAGGTCCAGGTAATTCTACAAATCCTGGTGTAGTTTCTGAGCCTTCTTCAGACGTATTCCTACCAAGTGCGCCTTCATCATTGCATCCAAAAGTTACAACTTTTCCATCTTTTGTTAAGCAAACATTGTGCATACCTCCACCTGCTATAGCAACAATATTTTTGTAATTCGGAATTGTAGCAAAACGTGTCTTTTCGAGAATATCTTCTCCTAAACCAAGTTGTCCGACATCGCCTTGACCACATGTAAGTACAACACCACTTGTAGTGATTTCACGCAGTATA
Source organism: Megastigmus dorsalis (assembly GCA_900490025.1). Taxonomy (NCBI): domain Eukaryota; kingdom Metazoa; phylum Arthropoda; class Insecta; order Hymenoptera; family Megastigmidae; genus Megastigmus; species Megastigmus dorsalis. The sequence goes on along the minus strand of UELU01138426.1, from coordinate 3,587 downwards.
AGTCTAGATTTTGAATCTAAAACCAAATGCATAATAAAATTAAACAATAATAAATTTATTTTTATTTTTTATTTGCCTAGTAATTGATATATATGTAACATCTTCGTAAAGGTAATATATGTTGCTGATTATTTAAAAGCCTGTTAATATACGATAACATATGTGGTACAACAAAATGAAAGACTTTTGTGTAAATATTATCTCTTTGAAAATAAAATAAAATAAAATAATTTTAACATTATTTTTATTTATAAAGATTTTCTAACCTATAAGACCCTTTCTCAATTTTATAAGTTTTTTTGTATTTACCATTATTTTCTTCTTTTTTATCCAGCTTACTCGTTTTTGCCTTGATGCTTTTCGACCGTTTCACGGGTTTCATTTCTTGCTGAGGGTCTTGCGCAGCTGGAGCTGACCGTTTCCTTGTTTTCCTTGGCGGCACTGAAAGAGGTTAACTTTTATTAAACAACCGCAAGCACAGAAAGTACAATTGCTGCAACAATAAGTTATAATAATTTTTATAAATTAGTCATTTACGTACTTTTTTTAAGTCAACAAAAAACTGAACTTGTAAGGTATAACACTTTGGAGTTGTTACCGCCAAAAAGTTGTAACGGTTCTGAATCTATAATAATGAAGCGTGTAAGAGACAAATGCTGCATTTACCGCGCGAAGTAGAGTACCGGCTCCACGGCTATATATACTGCTGTGTGTGTTTATGTGTGTGTATGTATGATGACAACCGGAAGTGTGTACTACTGTGCTGCTGTGCTGCAGCCTCATACAATTGTTGTGGAATGCAAATTCCAATGCATGATACCAACTGTTGGTAAATTCAATATTTATTATTATTATATATATTTATGTGAAATAGAACCAGTATCATAGAACTAAAAAAAAATTAGAAAAAATTGATGCGCTCTACCCTCTGGCTCTACCCATTTAAAAACGATACATAATTACAGTCTGTTTTTCGTAGTCGTCAAGGCAGGTTACCTATTCGGGTGTATCTTACGGATGTAACATCCATATATAGGTATAGTTGTCCGTTATTTTTCGTATTCTATTTGTAGGTTCATACATTATTTATTTCCAAATCCCAAACTCGGACCTAATAATATTATAAGTATACTAATATTTATAAAGTATTTGTTGTTTAATCTAAAGAGGGGTATTTCATAGAAATTTTTATTGTTTTATAACAAATTATATATATATATATAAATTTTTTTTCATCTAACACATTCCAAGAAATACCATAAGAACAACTCATATATTAATAATTTAGAAGTTATATAGAAAAGTTTAGATATATGATAATCGAGACCTGCTTGTAAGTATTATATACTTACATGCACTCATCGACAAGTGCACCCAGTATCACAGAGTAAAAGAATTTTTTTTCTTCTTTCTTTACGTTTTACTTTTTATAATCAGTTGGCCTAAAAAGGGTCCTGTGATGGGGAAGAAAGATTAAAATAATTATTGAACTAAATTTTTTCTGGGGGAAAAGAACCAGGTAAAATCTACGATATCATTGATTAAATTTAATTTAACATTCTAACTTCTTTTGCTAAATCAGTAAAACAACAGTGTGACTAGATACGTATTACATTTTCTTGCATTTATTATACTATTCTGAAAGCACGATCTTTTTCTTTCAACTCTCAGAATAGTAATTATCTGTGCACCACTGTTGGCGCGTAAATTTTGCTCCACAAAACTTTGGCGATCAAATTCCGCGCTTAAGTAAATTCAAAATTACAAATTTCGACTTTGTAGTTTCCAGAGTTTTTGTGGTAGTTGTACGTCATCCGATGATTTCCCAGCGTTTTAACGGCCTCCCACTAAGTTATCGGGCCCTGTTGAAAAAATCCATTTGGATTTCCAGCCGGAATTCCAAGTGGAATTCCAGGTAGATTCCAGGTGAATTCCACTGGATCCAGGAGGATTTGACTGGAATTCCAGGTGAATCTAGGTGTACATTTAGGAACTGGATTTTTGCAACTAACTACTAAAAATTGAAATTCACGTAGATTTGGTGACCATATACTTGGTGTTACCATGCGAATAATTGAATTAAAAAGAGTAATCAATTCCCTGTCGAAATGGTCCGATAGAACCACATGAAAAGGGTGCAGAAAACTCATAACCTATGAGGTTTTTGCACCCGAATTCGCATATCTTTATCAGTTTTTATCGGGCCTTTTCAACAGGGTTAAATATAAAAGCTTAATTCCCCAATTTGAGGGTTATCATGCGCATGGTAACACCAAATATGGTCATCAAATCTACATGACCTTCAATTTTTAGTACTTAGTTACAAAAATCCAGGGCCTGGATAACCACCTACCTGGGATTCCATCTGGAAATCGAGGTGGATTTTTTCAACAAGGAGTGCATTCACTCCTGTCAGGCGTCTCTATTTTGTTCCCTAACGCGGCCTTCACTCATACATCGTATATTTGGCTTGCATATGGATGTGGGGCTCCAGTTTTTCTTACTTGTATGTTTTGCATTTCTTCGCGTGTATGAAGTCGAAAGAGAGAGAGAGAGAGAGGTGCACTTTTTTTTATTCGTGCAGCAGGTAGTTTTTTCTCCCCTGCTTCGCGTGCATGATGCAAGTTTGTCTTGCTCCTTTATTTTGTGGCGTAGCCGACGCCGCTGCTGCTGCTGCTGCTGGTCTCGAAATGGATGCGATGAATTCTTGTTTTTTTTTTCGTGCTAGTGCATCGCCGTCGTTGATTAATCGAAACTTTCTTTGCTTGGAAAATACGTTCTAAGCTTATTTTTTCCACGTTGAACATTGCTCCCGGTCGCTAGATCTAGAATATTCATCTTCATATATTTACACTTTTTCCGTTTTTCGAAATGACAAATTTATAAAACGATTAATATGTATTGCGTAAACGAAGATTTATTATTAATAATATTGTCTCGATATGCAAAATAATGTATATCTTAAAGACGAAAAATTCGTATAAATATGATAACGATTTATTGAAATGTTAGTTAGTTTTTTTAAATATTTATTGAGTTGTATTATATAGCTTTGCATTTGAAAACAAAAATGTTATAGGTCATATATATTGAAATAAAATATTATTTACACAATAAAAATAATATTAAAATTTTTTCTGTTTCATAAGAATTATGTGTATTGTATTATATATCTTGATGAAGATGTAAAACAGATTCCTTAAGTTTAAATTGTTAAACTTTATATTTTTTCATTCCTTGAATAATAATACTTACACTATTTATTTATATTCAACTGTAATGCACACGTCGATACGTACGAATATTAAACTGTATTTATCTAACAATAAGTAGACATAATAAACACCATTTTACAAACAATACTGTTTTGAAATAGACACACACATATATATATATATATATATATACTTTTTACATGTACATAGAACTTTGGCTAACAAGGAGAGCCTGCTACAGAAGAAACAGACAGATCTGTCTAAACTCCTGTAATGTATGACTTGTAAGTATTCTGCCCTATTTCATAAAAACTTTTTCCTCACTGTTTCCTCTTGCCTCACACACACACACACGCACACACACACACACAC
>UELU01138422.1:0-17102 GCA_900490025.1 Megastigmus dorsalis | reverse complement strand
TGAGTCGCAAATTTTTTTTTTTTTTTTTTTATAAATACAACGTGTGACATTAAATAAGGATTTTTGGCCGATGGTTATGGTTCATGCCAAGACCATAGAAGTTCCGGATGATGTGTTTGTATCCTTTCCGTGTTTGTATAGTAGTTTTCCTGGCGTGTTGTGTAAAGTACTGGGAGTTCTGAAGTTCTAATTTCTTCTAGGCTAGGTGGTCGATTGGTCATGTTTTGGACTCTTGGATGATTTTGATTGAGCCTTCCCCTCTGTTGTGCTGGTTGTATATTTTCGATTGTTTGTATTTCGCTTGGTGTCGGTTGTTGTTGCTTTTTCTCTGAAAACAATCTTTTCCTGATTAGAGTAAAGGGACCCCCCACTAATAATAATTTCCACAAAATAGCACAAACGATTGCTACTGTTATGAATGATCCACCAAATATAGTTATTTGCTTTTGGAAAATGTCGAAGTTTTTACTGTCGTTTTTGTACTCGCCAATTGCTTTCGCTTTCTCCACTATTTCTTGGAAACTTGTACCTGTTTTTAATGGGTTATTTTGTTCGTTGTGCTGTCCTTTTGTAGCGTGGATTTGATTCTGTTTTATTGCGTCCGTTATATATCGAGCGTAATCGTATTTATCTGTCTCGTTTTTCAGTATGTTTTCGATATTAAGCTCATATTCTTGAAATATTGTAACCGATACTTTTGTTTTTATTTCGCGAGATGCCGTTAACCTGGCGTTCGCAGTGTACGCTATACACACTGGGCTTAGTCGTAATATGCCTATCCCGTTTATTTCTAACGAAATCTGTTCTGCTCTGTGGCATTTTATAAATATTTGTTCTGTTTGTATTGCTGAAAAAATCCATGTATTTGGGGTGTGCAGTCGCATCCAGTACCTGTCGTATAATTTTGTTAATTTAATGTTACAATCTGAAAAATTTGTTATATTTTCTTTTATAAGGATTTTTAATTCGCAAGTTGCGTGTTTTTGAATTTCTCTAATTGGCTCGGTTTCCTTGCAGATTTTAAGGTCGCCTAGTTTTTTACATTTATTTATTGCATCTAATGTGATAGGCATATATGTGTTATAGTCGTTAACTGTGATGTAGGATGATTCTGGCCAGATATACGCGAATGTATCGGTTGTATTGAATGTGTTTCGTTTGATTGGTATTGGTGAAATTTTACATAATTTATATGTTTGGAAATCTAGTAGCGGTATGGAGATATAATAAATTAGCTGAAAGTTTATGAATAAAATTGATAACTTTGATATTTTTAATATTTCTAGGATAGTTGTATTTTTGTTTATGTTTGGAAAAATAGCATCCTGTATGGTTCGCTTAACTAAATTTTCTGAATTCTTTATTAAATTAGGTGAAATAAAACGTGGATGTATGGCTCTTTGCGTTGCCAACAGAATTGCATCGGTTATTAGTGCTGTGTCTAGTTCGTATTGCAGGATACCCTCGGATAGTATGTTAACCGCTCTATCGATTTGTTTTCGCTCTAGGTTTCCAAATGTATTTTGCGATAATTTACTTATAATTTTCTCAATACTTGTGATTTGCCTATTTACTTGATTAAATTCCGTGTCTACTAATTCCGTCTGGTTTGCTAATAAATTTGCGACTGCACGTGTATCGTTACTTCGATTAAGCTTTCAAATAAATGTCTTGAGATTTTCCCGACAAAGGGCAGAAGTGATCTCCGCTTGCGGGTTGCGCTGTCGTTATTGTGTCCTTGTAATAGTTCTGTTATGAATTTAGTGTCTTGTATTGTGGAAATTATTTGTTTGTAAATTGTTTTCATTTGTTCGTTGTGTATACATATTTCATTTAACGGAGCGCATTTGTGCATGATTTCTCGCCATACCGTTGTAAGTTTATTTCCTCGCGAAAAATGCGTTTCCAAATCTACCCGTTGGATGATTTTCCAATCCGTATTTGTTGTTGCGAGCGGCGCGATTTCCTCGATTATCAACCCGGAATTGTGAGGGATTAACTGAATGAATTTATCCTCGTACGATTCCTTTGCGCACGCCGTCCTGCAAGGATTTTTGTGAATAAAACTTTAGTAAATTATTTATATATATATTTTAATATTTTCGTTTCCATGTTCTTCCCAACACATGCATATTTTATATTAAATGAAAAATGTTTGATAATTTGTGATTTATCCAAGCTTAAAATATTGCTTAGATATTTTAAATTAGCCTCTTGCGATTGTTTCGCCTCATACGGTGATGAAAATATTATTTGTTCTAAATGTGTCATTGGTGGAGAACAAAAAATATAGTGAAGTACCATGAGAGTTATTTGTTATTTGTTATATATTTTTTTTTATATTTCTGTTTTTTTTATAGGATGATTTTATTATGTGCTGGTGACGTGTATGCTGCACTGAGAAAAGTTTGGTATAACTGCTGCTGCAAAAAAAGGGAGCGCTCCTATAGTTTGATTTGGTGTGGTTACTGCCTCACTTCGGGACGTCCACTGCCCCAAAGCGAGGCATCATCCCTCCCGCTAACGCTCACGTAAAGGTGAGGTCCGCGTACGGAGTATCTCTTGTCCCACTATGAGACGCGAGACGGCCCAAAATGAGGCAGCAGCAGCACCAAAACAAAAATACAGTAGCGCTCTCTTGTTTTGTGCGGCTAATGTCTCAAACTTTTCTCAGTGTGTAAATGCACAAAAAAATGTCATTCGAGTGTATCCCTGTTGCATGCATGCTTTCCACATTGTCCATTGGATCTTTTGGTTTATTGCTTTTTTTTTTTTTTTGAGAACGAGGTTTTATTTTGTGAAATTACACATGCTGCTTTTGTTGATTAATTATGGCCCTTTTCTGGTCTTTAATCTCATGTGTAATGTTAATATTTACGCTTCAATAACGTTGCCAAATGTATTGGCATATGCTCCTCTTTTTGAGAGCAAAAGCAATTTGTATAGCACAATTGCAGCAACTAAGGTGCATGAAGGTCGTAATGATCCTGTCTATACGGGGCTTGGAGTATTGTACTCACGCCGGCACCGTAAGGAAACGTTTGTACGTTTTTCTTTACCTTACCCTTTCCTTTAGTCATATTCAATTCATGACTGTTTCATTTATTCATCTTTCACTGTCGAAAGAAATATTATTGGTGGAGTGTATTATTATACTTTCCTACCTTTTTACACATTTATTTTCCTCAAAGACGGGATAAGGGAAAATTTATTTATTATGATCTAAGTTATTAATATTTTTTTTGAATTCTCTTATATATTTGTATTCTTTATTTCTCTTTTCTTATATATATATATTTTTTTTTTAATGTTACTTGAGACCGCTTGATAATTTTGAAAATAAACTACTTTGATTTTTTTTCCCTTTGAGTATGTTTGCGCACTGTTCAATGAGATAATCCCATTCTAGTATGGTTAACAGCTCTAAATCTCGAATGATTTCAATTGTTTTTACATTCCATTTGTCTATTACCCTTCGCAGCGCCTTTAGGCATTTTGTTACGTCCTTCCTTAGCACTTTTTCGTCTATGTGCCCTTTGCCGACTAGGCCAAAAAGTTTATTCGATTTATGTTCTGACGTCAGTATTTCTCCTACTGCTAGTTCTAAATTTGGCAAGTCCTCTATTTTTAGGTACTTCCTTTCTGTCAGAGCTTTGATTGTGTCTGTCTCTAAATATAAATCGGCCGTTAAGACGTATACAATATTTTCGTCTGTATGGAAGGGATGACCTCTAACTTTTGTTATAGAATTTAAAGGTGTCGGGCTGTCTTTGTCCTCTTTGGAGGTTCACGGCGGTTTCTTCCGAGGCGGGCGCTCTTTTAACGTCTGAGCGTCTCGTTTTTTCTTCGGTGTTCGTTTGGTCGGACGAACTGAATCGTCGGATGATTCGCTGTCGGACTTGTCTTTTGTTTCCTTGGTCTTCGGCGCGCGAGAAATTTGATTTTGTGCTGGTAATAGAGGTGTGTAGTGAATCCATGATGTAGATGAATCCAATTTGTATCTCCTGTTTGATTCCCCCAAAAATGACAATATGTTACTGTTCCCTTAGCTGTCGTCGAATGAACGCATATATTTTTATTATATTCCTCGCTAAAAATGAAAAGACAGTTTACGTCCCCGTATTCGTTCGGTGAACTCAGAATTCTTGTGGCCACTTCCGGGTCTCCGCATAGCTCTAAGCAATCGCTTTCAAGCAATTGCTGCCTTAATTCGGCAAAATTTGACTTCAATTTACATAATTTTATAAGAGAGTCAAACAGTCAATTTCCCGCTTTGTCGACTGTTTCGTCTTGCGTAAATTGTTTATTAGGTTCGGAGCAACTGTTGCTTCCTTCATACAGAGCATATGGGCCCGCTCCTACTTCTGTGGCGTATGTACGTTTCCATTGTTTTTCACCGCTGTGATTTTGGGGTGTATGTTCGGAATCTTTTGATTGATTAGGTTCAGCATTGTCGTCTTTGTCGCTTTTTTGTGACGACGATGTATTGGGGAATGAAATATCTTCGGGAGGTTCGATATCCTCTCTGGATTCTGTTGATGGTTCTGATTGATTCGAGTCCATTTTTTTTGGTACTGGTTCGAATCTTGGGAGGGAGATTTTCCTCATCTGGTATGAATGTGAGCTGGTAAAAGTCCTTTCTGGCTTCGTACATGGAGTCTCGTTCACTTAGAGAACTTTTGTATTCGTCCTCATCTTTTTCTTCGTTTGGTTTCTTGTCTGGATCGGTAATAATTGGATCCTCTGGACCGACTGTGAACGGTTCGTTGGCCTCGCGTATTAGAATATCTAGTCCAGCTTTTCCCCGTGTCTCGATTTCCTCTACGTCCACCATAAAGCGTGCTTTGGCTAAAGTGCCGATGTCCCGCAGGCATTGTTTGTCCATTTTAAAAAATGTACTCATCAAACTAGGTTTTGTGCGCTCCGGATCTCTTTGTTTTGGTTCTACCTTTGTCCTCTTTTTATCTTCTTTTAGCGGGCTTGTTAGCTCCTGCTTAGTTTCTAGTACCGAAGAGGAGGCATTTGGACCTATCGATTGCGATAACGGTTCTGTAGTTTGATTGAGATACTTAGGTGAGCTTATCGTGTTAGATCTCGGGGGGCTATGGTGGAATTGTAATGGTGGTTGATTCATTGTTTGACGGCGAGGTGTTCGGCTGATTACATTATCTGGATTTTCTATTGCTGTAATCGTTGTTTCGTTACATTTGCTAGGCTGTTTTGCGGTAGGGGTACTGCAAGCTTTTACCTGCGATGCAAATTTCCCGCTGCTTGGAACCGAATCCATTGATTCATTGTCGTTTGGTTTGCCTATGATCTTCTCACGGCCTGTTTTGACGGTATTGTCGCCTATTTTTAGGTATGACGGAATGTCTAGTAATTATTCTACCTCCGTCTTGTATTTTTGCCTGACCCGTTTTCCTGTATTTATTGGAATATTAATGTTTTGATGTTCTTCCATTTCCTCATCTGAAGGTTCGTATCCGCTATTTTCCTGGTCGGGTGTTTCCGTATTGTCGCCCCAAAGGGGTTTTTTCTTGTCTGTAGGATTTCCTGAACTCTCTGATGAGGAAGCTAAGGATTTTTTCTTATTCTCGGTCTTCTTGGTAGCTCGCCGACGAGTTTTCCTTTTTGGATATTTCCTCACTGTGACGATTCGGAAATTAGCCTCTTTTAATTCTTCGTTATCTTGCTCGTGTTTTTCCGCAAGTTTATATAATTCAACCCGAGGTAAATCTGGGTCTTCCTCTCCATCATTTAAAATGGGATTTCGAGAGAGGGCGTCAGCTGCTTCGTTTCGCGGCCCTGGCCTGTAAACGACTGTAAAGTCGAAACCTTCGAATCTCGTTTTCAGTCTCGTTGATCGTAGGTCAGGCCTTTTGGTTTCGTGGATCCACTTGAGTGGTAGGTGGTCAGTTATGACGGTAAAATGGCGACCGTACACGTATCCACGGAATTGGTCTATGGCAAAAACGACTGCTAATAATTCCTTATCATAGGTGGAATATCGCAGCTCAGCTCTTCGTAGTGTTCGAGAGGCGAATGCGCAAGGCCAATCTTTCCCTATCTCTCCTTGGCTTAGGATTGCTCCCAAGGCATAGTCGGATACGTCTGTGGTTTTCAAGAATGGTTCATCAAAGTTTGGTGATCGTAATACGGACTCTTTACAAAGGGCGTTTCTTAATGTCTCGAATGTTGTTTGTTGTTCATTTCCCCATACGAATTCCTCGGTTTTTCTGAGCAGCGTCGATAATGGTAATGCGATCGATGCAAATTTTGGAACGAAACGTCTACAATACCCCGCCAGTCCAAGAAATTGTTTTATTTTCTTTGGATTTGTGGGTACGGGATATTCGCGGAACGCTTCTATTTTCTTGGGGTCTGGTCGTATGTTGCCATTGCCCACCAAGAATCCTAAAAAGGTGGCTTCTTTACATAGAAATTTACATCTTTGCGGTTCTACTGTTAGATTAGCGGATTCTAAACGCTTCATTAATCGTCTGAATTTTATCCCGTGTACCTCTAAATTTTTGCTGAAAACTATGATGTCATCGAGGTAGACAAAGAGTTCCGTGCCCTGTAATCCGGCAAGGCAGATATCCATTAGACGTTGGAAAGTGCTGGGTCCTGTTTTTACGCCCATTGGCATCCTTTTATATTGATGTAGACCAAATGGTGTCTGGAAGGCGGTCTTATGCGCGTCCTCCGGATCCACTGGAATTTGGTGGAATCCAGATTTAGGGTCTACCGTGGTGATGTAATTTGCTTGCCCTACTTGGTCTATGATATCGGTTATGAGAGGTGATGAGTAAGCATCTCCGATGGTCTTCTTATTTAGTGCTCTGAAATCTATCACCAATCTATATTTTTTTCTTCCGAATTCGTCGGTCTTTTTCGGGATGATGAACAATGGTGACAAATAGGCAGACATGGAAGGTTCTATGATCCCTGCTTCCACTTGCTCCCTGATGTGTTTTTGAATTTCTTCTTTCATTGCTGGCGGGTGTCTGAATTGTTTTGCCCTGACAGGGATGTTATCTAATGTTGGAATTTTATGTGTCACTACGTGTGTTGCTCTTAAGGGATCTCCTTTTAGGTAAAATGTATTCGGGTATTCTTTAACTATGTTGCGTACGTGTTCTGCCTCTTCCTCGTTCCAATTTTGAGGTGCGATGAGCTTTAATATTTGTTCTGCTCTATCGCCTTCATCCTCCGACATTATTCTTAAGACGTTTATTTGACCGTCCAGGGGGTCTGATGTATCGTTCAGTCCATTAAATATTTCTGCCTTGGTAGGCGTAAATTCGTATGGTTCCAGTTCTATTTCTGGCATTTCGAAATTTATATATTTCTCGCTTGTGTTTATACACATAAGATAAGCCTTTCCACATATATTATTTGTTATGCAATTCCCTATTAGTAGATCGGGTTTTATGTCGAGGAGGAGGATGAAACCTGCATCCTGCTGGACATTACTTACTGTCGCATATATAACTTGATGTGTTCGTGGGGGAATCGTAAATGATTCGTTTTTCTCGAAAGGTATGACGAGTCCGGGAAATTTCAAGCTCCGTGACTCGGCATCGATTACGCCTTTGTGGTCCTTAAGAGTTTACCATCCTATAAGGCCATCTATGCTTACGGGAAAATCATCCGGTACCACATGAAGATTGCAGAATAATCCGTTTAATTCGATACTTACTCTGCCTAATGTAAAGGCTTCCCCCGCTGTTACTCCATGTATTCATAGTATTTCTTCCGGGAAATATTATATATGTGGCTTAATTTTGATACTTTAATTAGGCTAACGTCGAACCCCGTGTCTGTATAGAATGACGCCTTTCCTTCTTTTAATTCTTCAATATCGAGGGTTATTATGGGAGGCTGTCTGCCTGTTTTGGTGAGATGTACGTGCGCATCCATTATTGGATGTTGCTCAATGTCCTCGCGCTGCGTCCTGCGAGTTAAATGCCCGGCTCCTTGGTTTTGATGTGATCTTTCGTTTATCCTTCGAGCTGCTGGAATCGGATTATCGTTAGGTGTATTTCGATTGTCCGATTGTCTTTCTTAGTGGCTTAGGTGATTATCATTCCTATTTCCACCATTGAAATTAGTTCTATTATAGTTATTTCCACTATAATTGTTTCGACTTTGGCTGTTCCCGTTATAATGGTTTCTAATCTGGCTGTTCCCGTTATAATTATTCCTGCCTTGATTATTTGCGCTATGATTGTTTCTATTATAATTATTGCCATTATTAATGAATCTGTTGCTTGGGTTGTCGTTGTTTCCTCGATTATTATTATACACTAGCCGTGGTTCGTTTCTGAATTCCCTTTCGTTGGTGTTGGTCTGCCCTATGCTTTGGTTATTCCGCGGCGGGAGGGATATTTCCCCATTTTTTATTTTATTTTCTAGATGAAAACATTTATCATACGTGTGCCCTTTTGTATGACGCTAGTGACAGAATAGCGTGCGATAAGCTTTTCGTCTGCAATGGGCTTTGACGTGCCCTGGTCCGTGGCAATAACTGCATGCTTCCACTGCCGTTGCTGCACGAACTCCCACGTGCTCGTACTCGTGTTGAGCGGCTAGTCGCGCCGTTATTCTCTCTACAAGGGCGTCTTCTTTGCTCCAGTCGGGTCTCTCGGCATTGTATGGCGTCGACTGTTGGTATTTTACCTGTACTGTGGTTGGAGTGACTGGATTGTGAATAATAGGACTGGTAATGGCCATGGAGTGATTCCAGGCGTTCCGTATGTGTTTTGGAAAATCGTCGATGTCTCATTTCCTCAATTTCGTGTCTTGTGTCCCACTGCTACTGCCGTTGATATCGCAGCGCGAAGACAATCTGGTCTCAAATGGGCTACTCTGTACTCTGGTGGATCTCTTAATCCGTACAGGAAGTAATCCAAAGCGTCATGATTTGCCTTGCGCTTGTAGGTTTCTTTTTCATGTGGTTGTAGGCCTTGAGCAGACTCATATATGGTTATGAGTCTGTTCAGCAATGTTTGAGCTCTCAGTCCATAATCTCCTGGACTTTCTCCTGGGATCTGTGTTATCGTCTTCAGTTCCTCTCGCACGATATCTGCATCGCCTACACCTCCATACTGTGAGACCAGTTCTTCCAAAAGCACGTCAACTGAATCATAACTGGGTACTATCGAGGTGTATCCTATGGCTGCGCGGCCTCTTAACTTAGCTGACAAAGAGTTGAGGACCGAGCGCTCGCACCATGGCCCGTATTCGCTCACTACGTCTCGCACTATCTTGCAAAATGCTCGTAAGGTGTCTGGGTTACCGTCGTATAAAGGCATCGTCCCAAGGGCCTGATAAAATGACATCTGAGTCATAGGGTTTTGTGGGTTAGTTCTAAACGTTTGGAATGTTCTTGCTGGGCTAGGCCTATTTATATCAAATTGGTTTCTATCGTTTGTCGCGATATTATTTGAAATGAAATTATCTTGATCTATGGTTATTTGAGTTCCCGGGGTTTAGAAGTTAGTCGGATAATTGGAATATGCTCGCGTTTGATTTATGGTATCGCATGGTACGAAATAAAAATTTTGCATTGCCGCTTGAGCGTAGCTTTGGGCATCTGATAGGATACTACGCGATTCCGGGGTTGTGTAAGTAAAAGTTTTTGGTCCAGTCCCTACTGGCGTTTGTGGTACATGTTGTGTATTTGGAGACCTAACGTTTTCTAATGCTTCATTAATCTTTCTGGCCGCGAAGGATAACATTTTTTCATCCTGACACGGCTTCGCTTTGAGGGCCATTTCCGCAGCTATCATGGCTGACAATTTTTCGGTGTCCTCATTTTTTTGTCGACAACTTTCGTCGTTGTGTGTCGGTACTATAGTAGGGACATACATGCTTCCTTTGGTCGATTCCGTGATAGTTGCGAAATTTTCGAACGTCTCCGTTTCTGAACCATTTTTACTTAGATCTCCGTTGGATCTACTATTCACTCTCTTTTTTGACCATGGAAAAATTCTGGAATTCATTGTCGGTTTAATAATTGTATGTTTATTGTGTATGTATTTCTTTTTGAGTGTGCTTGAAGTTTTTGAAATGACCAGATCTGGCAGACTGGCAATTTCCGAAGATCAGCCTCGAATCTGCTTGTATGGTCTTTTATTCGAAATTTTGCAACTACTAGGGCTGGTAGACTGGCAATTTCCGATGATCAGCCACGAATCCGCTCGATAGCGCTGCAAAACTTTCGGATTTTTCAAGACTTCTATAGTGAAGGAAAAGGGATTTTTGCCTGTTTAATATGTGTGTTAGTTCGAAGTTTTGAAATGACCCGAGCTGGCAGACTGGCAATTTCCGAAGATTAGCCTCGAATCCGCTCGTATGGTCTCTTATCTGAAATTTTGCAACTACTAGGGCTGGTAGACTGGCTAGATCTGGTAATTTCTTCTCACTATCCAATGCAAAGGGAGCTAGCGGTTATTGACCGTAGACCTTAGCACGGTGTGGAATCATTTGCCTAACGATCAGCCTTGAATCCGCTCGATGGCGCTGCAAAACTTTCGGATTTTTCGAAGCTTCTAGTTGTATAAAAAGAAAAATGTTGTGTCTGTTTGCTGTATCTGTGTATGTATATATATATATTTTTTTTGAATGTGCTGATTTACCGCGATAAGATGGAGTGGAGAACGGAACGAACGCAACTAAAACTTCGACACTTTCGCGTGGATCGTTATGTTATATTTTAAAATATGAGGGAGGATAATATAGATTCCCGAAAAAATATAAAAATGTACTTACATGCACAAAGTTGCGAAGATGATGATGTTCTTGCAGAGTCGTGTCATCCTTCCTTCCTGTTACTTCTTGTTAAAAAAATTCCGATTTTCGTACCCACGTCCCTCACTGACGAAACCCCACACTTAGCACCAAAAATGTCACGTATGATAACTGTGACGAGAGATTCTTTATCTCTCTACGTGGATTCTGTTCCGTCCGACTTTCCGATAACTTAATCCGGAAAGAAATTTGTGAGGGCGGGTAAATAAAGTGACGCGACGACTAGAGAACTTGTTACTACGTTTATTCACGATAAGTCGATTGGTTCTAGTTGCGTTGCGCGGCGAGCGGTCACTCGTTCCTCGTTCAGATGTTGGGTCATTCTTCTCGATGTGGCCTGATGGGGCTGCTTATATTATGCGTGATCGGAGGTGTTGAAAGTGGTAAAAATCGCCTCGTGCGAAGAAAGCCTATAACGCTCTCTTGCATAAACTGCAGGAAGATGCACTCTTAGCCTTTAAGGCATACAAAATGAGTGAATTTGAATAATTGAAAAGAGAGAATTATAATGACATTGAGGCAAAACTAAAGAGAGCCATAAGAGAGATAAAAAAATAAGAATGCGTAACTTAGGCATCTGCAACATGTAGATGTTCTGAGTGACGGAGCGGCGCATCCTGGAGGTTGTAGCGGGATCTTCTGTTGGTGTCTCTTGACCCTGAACGAAGGTCCCGACGCTCGTCGACGCGTATTTGCGTAGGCATAAAAAAATAAAAATAAAAAATAAATGAAGGTTTTCAATAATTAACGGCCCGAGACGAGAGGTGGAGGGACATCCCTTCTGGCTGCTTGCCTTTTAAGGCATTTTTAATATTTAAACTCGTGCGATTAACGTACGAAAATCCGCCACGTTACAATATATACCATAAATTCTTTCCAATCCACCTATTCCCCACTTCTAGTTCGAGCTTGGATTCTGCTCGATAGGAGTGCGTAATCCTCGGCTGCGCTTGAATTCTGCGCGTCGCACCTTATTCCAACCTGATCTTTCAGTATTACCAAGGGACGCTTGAATTCTACGACCAGGTAATATTAAGATAGGACTCTTTTGATATTTTCGAGTAATTTAATCGTAAACACGTGTCTGCAGCGACAAACCAGTCGCTTTAATTCCTCGAAAATATCGAAAAAGTCCTATTTGGAAAATAGCTATTTCGATGTAAAAAAAATCTGATCTTTCGATCTAGAGTATTAAAAAAAAATTAAAAATACACTTTTCAAGATATAACACGTTTTACGTTTTTTAAAGGTTACAACGAGAAAATTACCCCGTTGCGCAGTGTGACGACCCGATCACAGATGGTTTTTTATTTATTATTATATTTAATTATATTTTATAGAATCCCATTTTCTTTTTATTCTTCACTATCGTTTCCCATCTTGAGAGGATGAATTTATTTTCCTTATTACCCTAGAATATTATTTTTGTTTAGTTGCTGAAAAGGAGGGAGGGTGAGTGTGTATATATATAATATGTAGGAATATTTCGGATTAAACAAACACAACTTTTTCAGCATAATCTCAATATTAATTTACACTTACAATAAAACTCGTGCGAGAACCGAAAAAGAACAGGACTGAAACTTAAATAATTAACCTTGTATTATAAAATTATCTGTTGTTTTGTATTCAGCTTGCTATTCAACCCTATAATAATGACTATGATTGTTAATATAATAAAAATCATTATGAGCCTTAAAGTTAGATACTATTTACTATAATTTTATTATATTAAATTGACACAAGTCAATAACAAAATTCTATTTATACTACTATATTAATTGTAACGGCATTATTTATTATTTACACCTTTTCAATTTAAGTATTTCATCTGCCGCCATCTATTACATCTTAATTGCAATATGAACGAAAGTCGAAATGTCAGAACAACAATTAGTATTTTCAACGTAACCTCGTAATTTGCAATCCCACGTGTCCGGTGTCAGCTGCCTTTGTTTATGTTTTCAAACCATCGAGTGAAGTTGCTGCACTCCAGAGCATGTACAACTCTAGTTCATCTGCAGTTTTATCCCTGAATTTCCGGTAACGATCGCGAGTAATAAATATTAACAATACTTATTACAAATGAACAAAAATGTTTCTGTTAACCTTTCGACTTATTTTTATCGCGTCTACAAGAATATGACAAAAAAAATCTCTTAAAATATTTTTCTGAGAAAATAATTTTTTTATCTTTTCAACAAATAATTTTACATTAATTCTGGTTACACCATTGTTTTCTTATCCAAACTCCAACTCTAATGCGACCTGCCGCATCTATTTTCTTCAATTCAATTCTGAGTAAACTGAGTTCAAAAGTGTTGCGTTGGAACTTTGTCACGTTGTATATGTAAGCTTTGTATATGAGTACCTTATGCGCAGAAATACGACGCGCATCGAAGACGGTGACGACACTAGCACATGCCACATAAAAGTAAGGCTCGATAGAAAGGCTATGATAGAAAAATAAATGTTGTTGGGTACTAATAAGATTTTACAATAATTAATCGACAAAACTTATTAGTGAAATCGGCCTGAGAAATTTATTGTGATACTCGGTCGATCTGCTGAATATCGGAAGAATAAACCTTCAATTGTTGATTCTTCTGTTTTTAGGTTAGTCGACCACGTGTAAATATTATAAGATAAATTTTGTTAATATTACTTTTTATTAATTATAATAAAACTTCTGTATTTAGACTAATCAAAATTTTGTGTTTGTTTAATCCGAAATATTCCTACATATTATATATATACACACTCACCCTCCCTCCTTTTCAGCAACTAAACAAAAATAATATTCTAGGGTAATAAGGAAAATAAATTCATCCTCTCAAGATGGGAAACGATAGTGAAGAATAAAAAGAAAATGGGATTATATAAAATATAATTAAATATAATAATAAATAAAAAAGCATCTGTGATCGGATCGTCACACTGCGCAACGGGCAATCGTTAGACGAGTTTAAGCTTAAATGTTTCTTTTTTAATTGAATAAATAATTAAACTATTTATAATAAAAAATCAGTCATTTATTTTAGCTCAGTTTGGAGGCGGGAAAGCTCTCAGGTGAGCCCGAGGTAGAGCTTTGAGCGAAAGGAAGCGAGTGTGGCGAGTGTGCTTTCGTTGGCGACGCAGCGCCGTTTATATCGAAATCTTGGGGAGAAAGGGTTATCCCCTCCCCGTCGAGCTTCCCGCCTCCGCTATTGTTACACTTACAGTGGGGCGCGCTCGCCAAAGCTCGGGCGGGCTCGCCGGCGCTCGAGCTTAGCACCACTCGACTATATATACATATATTCACTTACTGACGCACGCCCTGCGCTCGCGTTCGCGTCTCTTTTGATAAATAAAATAGATAACAACAATTAAAAAATATGGGCTGGGCGTCACAGTCCGTTAATAATTTTTTTTCTGCCCAATTTATCTTAAGAGGAGTGTCGCAGGGTTTTTTCAAACTGCCTAAATAAAAAGTTGTTGAATTATAAATTTTATTAGTTTCAAAAATTATAAATGTATGCTTACTTTACAGTAAGGTGTATATTAACGTAAATTAGGTCCTTTTCGAATTTTCTAAATTATTGATGGTATGATAATAGTTGATATTAGGAACTGTCTTTCAGGTGGATAAAGAAGACGAAACTTCCACATTGTTTAGAGCAGCTAGTCTAACAACGACCCTTATGGATTTATATATGAAATCGGTTTCTACGTCGTTTTTAAAATCTGCTTTACAAGATACTATTATTAAATTAATAGAAAACAAACAAAGTTGTGAGCTTAATCCTTCCAAAATGGTCTCTCCAGAAGATGCATGTAGTAACGCAGAATTTTTACTGCAAGTAAGTATATCCCTTTAACAGAACAATTTTCAAGATAAATTATAATGTAAATAAAAATTCAATTATTTATTAAATTATAAAATAATTGTTATAAGTCTACTCAGTTCAATTTAATACAAATGACCGTATTGGACAGAATTTGAAATTTCAAAAGTTTTTTTTAACCCGTTTTTTTCTGAAATGCCAAATTTTTTATCCGGGGCGTTCTTGCACAAATGATAAGTAAATCATTGTAGAAAGATTAAGCCTATTGCAATTTCTTTTTTATTTCGGAATCGGACAAAGTGATGAAAATTCATAAAAGCGGTCTTAAATCCTGTGGATATACCTTTTTTTCATTTCGATATCTCATTGCCGAGCCCACAAAAAGTAAGCATGATTTCTTTTACCCTTAACCCTGTCCTTCAAGTACCCTTAGGGGTGAGATATCGGTAAAAATTCATTAACAGTGGTCTTATATCTTGCGGATATGAAGGTTGACCTTTTTTTATTTCGTTATCTCATTGCCGGATACTCAAAATCTAAGCATGATTTTTCCCGACCCTAACCGGGTCGAGACCTATCCTTAGGGGGATCAAAACTGACCAAAATCATTCTTACTTAAATAAATATTTACATTCTACTTTAACCATCAATTTTGTCCGAAATTCTTTTACATGGATAATAGTAATGTATTATCTCTGTAAAATTATGTGTTACTTACATATTTTTCGAACCTGAAGCATTAAATAAAAGAATAATATAATTTTATCTATTATTTAGTAATTGGTAAAAGTGATTTTTGGTAGAAGTGTTAGATACGGAAAAGTAAACTTTAATATATCTAAAAAGTGTTGAGCTTTAATCTTTTTGTAATGTTCACATTAATTTATACCGAAGTTTTTTATGATTATGTTACATTCTCAGCTTTGAAAAATAGAGCACCAGGAAAATCTTCATAAAATATCAAATCATCATCATGTACATAAAAAACTTTAGTACTTGTCCTTCTGCTAGTCTCGTAAACCTCCAGTCTTTTCAAAAATATGGCAAAAATAATACATCTAAAATTACAAATGAGTCTCAAAAATGTTTCGAGTCATAATCAGTATTTATTACTAAAAAATGTAGTGTTAAAAATCAAAGATGTAGAAATCAAAGTTTGATATGCATGACACGTTAATAATACAAGGTAAAGGCCCAACGTGAATCTGTAGGTCTTGATTATATGATTTTGAGATCTGGTAATTTTTTAATGCAAACAGCATAACATAATAAGAAGTTAACAGAGAAAGTTACAAAAGATTTTTTAAAGTCATACTAGATACAGTTAGTTCTAGAGCAAAACACTTGCATGTAAGTCAAATTTAGGGCTTATATAGAGTGAGTTCAGACACGTGAGTGGACTACGTTTATGGTACAAATTATTAAAGACGGTGAATTCGTGCGTATTTGTGGCGACTATAAATTCATATCAAATCAATATAACGGATAATGAGCGACAGTACAAGTATTTAAAAATTTTCTGAGACTTAGTAGAGTAATAGAAATACCTTTATAAAAAAGTAAAAATTATGGCATATTTAATTTTTCTTTCCCAGCACAATTAAATTTTTTGTTGAACCAAACCGTTCTAAAAAAGATCTGACATCAAGTCAGATATCAAGCATTCTTTTCGTCTCAGTAATGCAAATTAGATAAACAACTTATTACCAGTTTACAGGAATCTACCAATTTTTTATGGCAAAATTTGGCTGAAGAAAGATGTGAAATCATCTAAAAGTTTGTTTATTATTCTTTTTTTCTTAGCAATTCATAGGTCATTTCAGTTTTCTATGAATATACTTGGCGGCATGGCGTCAAGCAGTTTAAGGTGACGAACAAAATGTAAGCTTATAGGAATTGCAATCAAGTACAGCTGTAATACATAAACCATTAAACTTAAGTTACAATTAATAACTAAATACTCAATTTCTTAAGTAGTATTATAAGGCGAACTCTGGATCAAAACATTTATTTAAGCACAGATTAAATAATTAAACATTGATTAGCATAATTAACTCACTAATTATACAAAATTAATTGATTTATTGATTGACTGACTAATTAACTAATGAGCTTATTTTTAATATAAATACAGCAGCAAATGCATTTCGAAGGTGGTCAAGTTCAACATAATATATTCTAAATAAGTAATTTTTATAATTACAATCTGTAAAATATGAATTTTATATTAAATATAAGTTGATACCTTTAAAATATTGTAAAATTTAAATTATACACTTCGTCAGGAGGTTATACATGTTTAAAAGTTTTAAGTATGTCAAAAATAAATAATATATGAAACAAAATTGATATATTGAAGTATATGTATATTTTTGAAACAATGTCTTACGACTTTGGGTAGGACAAAATTTCATTATGTTTACAGTATAAGCGGATAATATAGGTAGATTAAAACATTTTGAT
>UELU01138414.1:55123-90250 GCA_900490025.1 Megastigmus dorsalis | reverse complement strand
CGTACAGTAAAGACCTGTTTAGTATGATTGGATTGGACTATTGAGTAACGTTTTTTCAATAATAAATTGTATGTATGTAAGTGAATGTAATTAAAAATATTGCCTTTCTCCTTTTGAGATAATTTTATAATGACATACACTTGAATTTTATACATTTATCACAAAATTATAAATTTATATACAAGTACAGAAATTATCAAGATGCGTGTTTTTCTTTTAGTTTTGTAAGTTAGTTTTTAAGTTTTTAGTTTTATATAGAGCCAGGCCAGCACACAGGAATGCCTTTCCTCTGCTGGATTACTTTATTTTGTAATGTATACGTTCAATAATTACTTTTGTAAATTTTTGTATGTACACTGGTTTTAATAAATAAATAAATAAATAAATAAAATGCTCTTCCTTTTACAATACACATATAAATTGAATCTTTTCTCATTATTGCAGATTATATTTAACGGGAACTGTCTTCCGTGAAAGTTTCAAACATAAAATGATGCGAGTTATAACAATAAGCTTATCTCCTATGCAAGCTCGTGGAAGTGCAAATAAAAGTACATAGTCACTGCACGCGTTCCGGTTTTTAATTTTCGAAACTCTATACATATACAATTTTATCATCAAAACCATTACGTGGAGCATGCATTCGTTAAAAGCAAATATTCAAGGAGCAAAATAAAGATTATCAAATATCACGATGCTTATCGAGTTCATCTATAAAAACCCCTTATACTTGGACATTGATGAAAAAATATTTTAAAAATACCTAGTTTTTCGTTACTATATATTATATAAAGGCAGATAAGACATAAATATCGGAGTTAATTATAAATTGAGATAAGTACTAGCAATTTATCATCTTGAGCCGAATGTGAAAAAGGGACAACTAGAGCAAAGAAACTAAGTTTGCTCTTTATACTTCGCATTTCGAAAACTAAGAAAAGACATTAAAACTCCGTAATAACGAAACCAAGGTATATGTATAAGGGTTAACGATGTTTATAATCAAAATAAACTAGAGTCGAATAAAGAAAAAAAAGACCGCGCCAGGGGGAAGGAAAGAGGGAGTGGGAGCAAAAAACTCCTCGGCTTAACAGTTTCAGGAAGTAGAAGGTAAAAAGATCGGAACGAAAGTTTCTCGAGTAAAAGTGTGCCTGAAGAAAGCCATAATAGACCACGAGACACAAGAGATATAGAGACCATATATATATATAAGAGAGAGAAAGAGAGATGTAACATAAAATAAAAGTAACTGATGGTTTGCTCGGGATCGGGCCGCAGCAGCAGTAGCAGCAGGAAATTTTTGAAAGTGCAGCTCAAATAATCATAGATGTGCACTCGGAGCGTATAAGATAATTTGTTGGGATGGCGCGCCAGGCAGACAAAAGGGCTTCGACTCCCTCGCTTTGTTTATATACTCGGAGAGCCTCGCTACATAGGAACAGTACACGCTCCACGCACCCGGCCATTAAACGATGCATTCAAAAAGCGTTTACTCTTTCAGCTACAAATGCGTGTATACTCGCGCTGGCGCATAAGCTCACGTACACAACACGCGCTACATACCTGAGCCTCCTGCATCCAACGCACCTCCACACACACACACACACACACGTATGTAAAAGACGAGGAGCGTAAACGCGATAGATATTTGATAACCTCGGGGGAGAAAAGAAAAGACGCGGCCGGAGGGTTGTAAAGAGCTGCGCTCGCGCGTGCAGCTACTACACCACCACCGGCAGCTCGTATATAATATTCATGCCGCGATATTGCACCTTGAGTGGTGCCATTAGAGGTTACGCTGCCCTCCTCGCTCCCTCGCGATCGAGCTTTGCGTCTGCAGGCATTCGTCGAGACGCACTTCGCTTACACCCGTATATAGATATACACGCGCGTGTACACACCGTGGCGTATATGTACGACAACATCGAGTATAAGCGTCCATACACGTACCGCGCACACATAGACGCACAGGCCGCGGCGAGCGCGCGTCTAGTGTACAGGAGCTGGGATCCTAAATCCAAGAGTGGCCTATGCTATCTAGCGTAGGCTGGACTGCGGGTACGCGAGTCGCCAGCTCTCTGTGTATTTCAGCCGTGTGCTGGGGCTCGAGACGTGCCGCCGCTCGTCAACGGCGACGTTTACTGGCTGTATAACCGTACAAACGGGATTATATCGAGATATTCGTCATCGTAGTCGAACTATATATACATAACGCCGCGCGCTTGTTACTTTGTCTCGTGTAGCGCAGTTTCGTTCAGCTCGGTTTATTGTGCCACCACCGCCGCCGCTGCTGCTGCTACCGTTGCTATTGATACTCTGTGCGTGTGCAGATTGAAGTGATGAAAGGTTCGATGAGCTTAACAAGTGGTAATTAGGTGCGCAACGGTGCATCGCGGCCGGTGGTCTTTAATGGATTGCAGAGAGAGAGAGAAAGAGAGAGAGAGAGACCTAAGGGGCAAGTTTTTGCCGTAGCTGATAAAAGTTGAATAATTATCCCTCGAGTTTCCTTCGTTGCGGGCAGTTAGAGCTCTCCGGCGAGACTGTAAATAATTCCTGTGCGCGCGGCTGCTGCTGATTCTACCTCTTGCTTCTCTCTCTCTCTCTCTCTCTCTCTCTCTCTCTCTCTCTCTCTCTCTATTTGCATGCACTCAAAGAATTCGCAGCGGGGATCTCAACATTGACTCGTGGATGTAATTATTAGCTTAGCGCGTTTTCTTGGAATATTTTTCTTTCCGATTTTCATATAGAAAATTATGTAATCTGAAGATCTGAATTAAAAAAATGTACAATAGCAAAAGATTCTGCTTAATTCACTCGTCAAACTTATATAGCAAAAGATCTCCAAGCATACCTATCAATAATAGGTAATGACATTTTTATTGGTAAATTCTCAGAATACTGCAGACTGATTTTTTACCAAATTTCAGTGTCGGAACACAGGTGCAGTAATTGTTAAAATTTTTACTTTATTACATAGTAGAAATGTGATATGCAGGTAGTACACAAGATAATCGATTTAGTTATTAGTTAATTTCGATTTCTTTTCAAGCAAATCTAAGTAAAAAATGACATGAAAATAGCTCCTAAACATAAATGAGGAAATGGATTAACAATTAGGTGATTGTTTGCAGTTCGAATAATATGTCTTTATTCTCTCTAAATAAAGTATTCTTATTCTCTCTTTCTCTTGATCTCTCATTCTCTCTCTCCCTCTCTCTCTCTCTCTCTGTGTATCTTCATGCCGGACATCCTTCGCTCCGGCGCAGATTACGGCGAGGAGGAGCACGCAGAGGCGCAAGCTATCGCATTACCAGTGCGGCAATACCGTTAATTTACCACTCCGTAGAATGCGCTGCAGTTCCGTTAATCTCAATCCGCATCCAAGTGCTGTTTTAGCGATTATTACAGGGGGAGGCCTGCCCATAATGAATTGCGAGACCGGCTCCACTCTCTCCCCCTCTCTCGGTGCACATATATACGTATATACGTGTGTACAGAGAGGACTGTGGTGGGATGCTGCGGCGATGGCCGAAGTCGTAGCTGTTGTTGTTATTGCAGCGATTTGCGATGAGCGCCGAGGCCGAGCGCGCGCGCGCGCCTGCACACGCGAAATTGCGCCGCGCTGCACGGCTGCAACGGACTGCGGCTCTTCCTCTTCACCTCCACACCCCCTCCCCCTATGACCAATCGATAATGTGCGCCTATATGGCGGCGGCGCTCGAAAATTCATTACAATGGATTTCATTATTCCTCGCGTTCGGTGCATGCTGTATGGTATATACGGCTCTCGCTTTTTTTTTTGTTTGATCCGGCCATTCACTAATTCCCTGTTTTTTCAATGAATTATTGTTTGTTTGGAAGGAAATTAATTGAGTTGATTGGCTGGTTTTGAATATATTCTGTATATAGCAATGTGTAATTTTAGTAAGAGACGTTGGTAATATCGAGACTTCGATTGTGCGTTGCGGATTACAACCATGTATAATATCAATGACTGCGGTGTGTCTTTGTCTCGATCCGGCGTTATAGAAACCATTTTATTTGTAAATTATTTTATAGTAAAATGGAAGTGATGTTAAATTACAAACAAGAAAAAGAGTGAAAATAATAAGCTTTAGTCAAGCTATACTTGCTAATATTTTAAATTAGCTCGTAATATGTCAGACATGTTAAACAATAAACCCATTATATGTCTAGAACCAATAATAGAGTTTATTTTTTATACAGATTTCGGCAGGTTATTCACCTGTATAAAATTTCACAGTAATGCTGTAATGCTAATATGTAATAATGTCAAAATAATCTAATGGTTTACCTTTGGTAACCGCTGCGGCTATATGCAAAATCGCATACACATTAGTTATACTAATTAATGCACGTCACGATTTCTAGTCCTAATTCCAGGATAGATTAAACTTGGCACTAGATACAAGCGGAACTCTTCATGCAATATAAAAACATATCAGATTTCATGATATATTAATATGGTAAAAAATGTCGATTTATCGTTCTCGAAGCACCTTCAAACGAAATTATTATTCTTTTCTGTATATGCGACATCAATTGTGTTCGCGGGGAGGGTTATAAAAGTAGCTGCCTTTTGAAATAAAGGTCACCGTAATCGTCAAGTGGGTTAGAGAAATATTCGACAAAAGTACGGCAATCATCCAGATTCATCTCGAGAATCCCTTCGGCGATAAAAAGCAATTTCATTGAAACATTTCTTCTCTCCCCCCTCGTCCTCCTCCTTTTTTTCTCCTACCGCCGCAGCTACAATAAAACCGGTTATAAAAAAAATGGCCACGAGAAAGATATGAAGGAGCAGAAGAAGTGGCGGAAAAGAGAGCAGAAAAATAGACAAAAGGAGAGAGAGAGAGAGAGAGAGAGAGAGAGCGAGAGAGTGCAAGAGTGAAAGAGTGAGAGTGGGATGCATTCTGCCGGGGTCATAGGACGGTAGAGCCGCGAGCTTGACTATTCATCGGGCGTTTTCGTGGCTCCGTACCTCTCTCTCTCTCTCTCTCTCTCTCTCTCTCTCTCTCATACCCATTCTTTCTCTCTCGCTCTCTCGGCGTCATCATCGTTCCGAGGCGTGGAATGCCTACGCGACGACAGAACGTTAGAGAGAAAAGGCTGCACCGGGCGCGCAGTACTATAACCGCCATTATCGCCGAGAGCCCTCCGTCGCATTAATTTCTCCCCCCTCTTACCTTCTTTCACCCTTTAACCGCCCTCCTCCTCCTCGCTCCCGCTCGACGCGACCGTTGTCTTTTATGGACGTCTCGTCAAGGCGCATTTTTCGTCGTCGCCCGCACTGGGGTAAGACGTGAAGCTTCTTTCTCCTCTGTTTTCTTTTTTTTCCCCCTCCCTCTCTCGCTCTTTCCTTCTTTTTTTTTAACAACTCCTTCCCTCCCTTTCTCTCTCTCTCTCTCTCTCTCTCCCTCTTTGTGCCCCGTAAGATTATACACCTTCTTCGCACTCGCGCGAGGTGAATTCCCCGCCAAGTTTCTTTGCGTAGCTTGTACTTCATGCTCGGTTGTTTTCGACATAAAGGAAGATTGCTCGCGAGCTTTTTATGCTCTTCGTTGCTCTAGGTACTTCGTCCTGTCTCTACTGTTTACTTTTTTCTCAGACTCGCGTAAACATGATGTCCTATGATATTTCAGTTTGCATGGATCTTATTAAAAAAGAATAGCTAAATGTTTTTGTAAGGGTGTTCTTTAATTCTTATTACTTTCTTATACTACGTTACAAAGTTGTTGTAAATAATTTATTGAAAATAACTTATTGAAAATAGTTGAATAAATCTCGAAACTTTGAAAGGAAATTTACATTTTTGAAAAATTTACTTCAAGGTCGTTTTCGCGAAAGAAGAAAAATGGTATTCTAAATCGCTCTGCAGAACTCATGAATCAATCACCGATCTTATTATCTATGTATAAATTAATCTATGTATAAATTGAAAGGCAAGAGACGAATAGATGTATTTTGATACCTACAGAGAGCTACCAATCTTCATTTTTAGTTTTTCATAGAAGCTCTTATTTCTTTATATGCGTTATACTTTTTGTCATCGTAGAAAAGAATTCAGAATGTTAAATAAGTAAAAAAAATCAATAAATAAAAAGTTGGAAATTGAAGGAATACCTTAGATCTCCGAAGCTACTTATGAACTTTCGTGCAAAGCTATAGAAAATGTAACATATAAAAATGTGATTTTGACAAAAATTGCAAGGCTTATTTTTCAAGGAAAATTTTTCAATGCTAATCAATATAATTTTTAGCAATAATTATTAATACAAATTGAAGTATAATAATAATAATAAATTTGCTTTTACAGAATTGTAGCTAAGAAGTTGATACTAATGAGATACTTAAATGTCAAGAGGCACTGGGCAATATTCTCGTTAATTTCAAAGGAAATGCGCAAGCTTGCCAATATTAGACTCAAAGTGCAATAAAAGTCTGGAATTTCCCTCTTCACTGACATATCATTCATTCATGTCAACATTAAAAGTGCATACACTTCGTAGCAGCACTCTTTCGAGCAAAACATTAATTATTACAACGTTCAGAGGCAATAAGGAAGTTTTATCTCAACCACTTGGAATGATGAAGGTAATGAAATGAAAAATTTTTCTACCTGCAGTCTATACCAGCACACTGTACGTGGAGCCTCTGCGGGCCAGGGAAAAGTTCAATCAAACGCGACGCAATAATAAGAATATATTCGAATGGGTCGCGAACGGTCTGAGCGCGGCCGTCTATATCTCCCTACAGAAATGAAATTGCCGCGCTCAGAAGTGAGCCCCGATAACTCGTGAACGCTTTGAAAAATTGCCAGAGTCAATAAATTAGATATTCCGATCCCGGAGGCTTAAAGTATTTTCCGTCGTGTCCCCATAATCGAAGTCAAAGCTTTTTTCCGATGGTCCGGCAAAATTTCATTTAGCAGCCTCGAAACGCTTTTCCGCCTGGGCGACAGAAAGCGGACCAGTGACGGGGGGAGGGGGGAGAGAGTAACACGGACTGGGGGAGTTGGAAGGAGAGGAGCGAGCGAGAGAGAGAGCTACAGCCGGGACAAATAATTGCGTTCTGCCTGATTGCGAACCCCTTTTAACTTGTCGGGATCCATTGCGCCCGGTGAGCTTCGCGAGATCCTAAGCGGCGTCGACGCGCCAAAGAGGGGGACTCGAAAGCTTTCAGCCTCTCGCTCCACCTTCTCTCTCTCTCTTTCTCTCTCTCTCTCTCTCTATCCTGCTCCCATCTCTCTTGCTCGTTCTTTCCCGACCTCTTTTCTTCCTACGCTAGATTTTCGCAGCTTTCTTTCTTCCTTTCACCTGCGAATTACTGCTTTTCGTATATATAACTCAGACTTTTTATGTACCTCAAACTTTAGAATTTATCGAATAATAAAGGTTTATTAAGACAAATAGTATAAGCTTTTGTTTTTAGTATCGATCTATACCATGAAAGTTTTATTTTTAAATATTTTTCATTTTGTGATGCTGTGAAAAGAAGCGCTGACAATAGCGATTATTTTAAAATATTAATTTGTTTAAAATGATGAAATAAGATATAAACATTAATAATGATATTATTATAATATTTATGTGAATAAATAAGCACGTAATGGATGGGATTAGAAAATCTAATTAAACTATTGCGTTTGAATATTAAATTAATTATACGTATACTGTGCTACTTATTGTTGACCAACGCGAATCCATAATCCATAATAATTACTACCAATTAATGTCAACCCAATGTGTTTGCACTCACTAATTCAATTTTCAAAGCCATAAAATAAATTGTCCCCTAGCTTTATAGCAGGAGATTACACTAAATAGCTACGAAGGGCAGAAGTTTAGTGTAATGACCGAGAAAAGTGTGATCACATAATAACGTGACAGTTGACTAAAACTTAATATCTATAGCGACTATTTACTCCATCCCGTATAAACTATAGTGAAACTAACGTATTGCTGTATTGCTATAATCTAGTAAAGATTAGATTCGTAACGCAAACTTATGAAGCAATTCAAGAAGTTACTTTTTGCATTAATCTTATCCGCTACTTTTTCATCCTCTTCCATCAAATTATAAACACATATATTTTCGGCTACAGAAAAAAAGAAAGTTTCATTAGCGAAGGTTTCGAGTTGGAGGAGGGAAAACTCGGTGTAAAAGTTGCTACAGCTCTAGGTCCCATCGGACGCGTCCTTTTTCTACTTTGCGCGATGCGAAATGCTTGTCGGGCTCTTTTTCCCTGTATCCCGTCTCCCATTCTTCCTTTTTGCATTTTCTCCTGGTGATACCTTTCCCATAATCAACTGTGCGTCTCGAGACTTTCGCTCCTTCTGCGTAGTAATGCTGCTTCTTTATTGTGACTCAGATATCTGTGTGTATGCATGTGTATTACCCGATAAGTATAAATGTTCCATAATCAATCGTTGACGATTGATATTTCTGTTTTGAAAATAGTTGTGCATATCTCTACCAAAAATGTAAATTTTAACCAATCTTAATGAAACAGATGTCAGTTTGATTTTCAGCATTGTGCCGTTTGTTTTAAATTCGGAATCAATACCAATTTCAATGGATACGAAATAATGAATTTTGAAATACAATTTCTCGGCACATGTTAAAAATAGGCAATTGCTAAAAAATACGTAACAAGTTCTAAAATCAAACGAGTTTGAACTATTTTATTTTAAAAAAGATTTATTGTACAAAAGTTTTTCAATTAAATTTTAGATAACAAAATACTATTAATTCTTATGTTTTTTTTTTTGTATCATTTTATTAAATCAATGGAATTAATTTCTTTTTATGAAAATACAGTATTTCAAAATTACATTGGAAAAAAATTATTAGTGTGTAGGCTCAACGAATAAAATATTTATTTAACGGAATCTCTTTCGAAACAATATTTTTTAAATAACTATTTATTTTCCATCAAGTAGAAGCATATTTTTCAATTAAAAATTTAAAGTAATGGAATACTTAATCGGTGTAAGTAAGATTCTTACTCACTATAAATCTTGATAAAAGAGTTCAGTACAAATGACCAAAATATAGAAATATTCCAAGAAATGTAAAGACTGTAATAAAATCATCTCTAAAGCTCTCTCATTGAGTGCTAGTAAGCAAAAAAAAGGTGAAAAAGAAGAAGGCAGAAAAGGATCGGGGACCCATGACGAAAAATCCACGATTAGGACATTAAGCTCTTCGCTGAGTAGTCGCGCTCCAGTATTATAAACGATCCGGGAGGGCGCGTATAATAACAATATAACGTTCAGTCGTCGACAAGAGTCTCTCTTCAGCAGCCCACCTCTCTTTCGCTCTCGTTTCCTTCTCCCGCGCAAAATGGCCGACCCCGAACAAAGAGCTGGGAATGACGTTGTTTACGAGCTCCGATTGTTTTAAAATAAAAGAGAAAGAGAAAGAGAGAGAGAGAGGGGGGGGGGGAGAGAAAGAAGAAACGAAAACTACGACAACCACGAGTATCCGTGCGAGGTCACAGCTACCGCTCGCGGTTGGAAAACGACGACGAATTTACAGAAAACGACCGAGACATCGTGGAAGAAAGAGAGGGAGAGGGAAAACAAAAAAGAACCAGACTTGAAGAAGGGCGAGAGAGAGCTTGCGACTTGCTAGTTCTCTCTCTCTCTCTCTCTCTCTCTTTCTTTCTTTCTCGATCGCTCTCACAAACCCGCGACTCGTGAATCGACATCAAAAGAAAAATAAAAGGTGCAAGAGAATGGTAAAGATATAGAAGATAAAAAAAATTACAAAGATGCGTATATTGAATATATTAATATTCATATCATTAATATTAATATCTTCATTCTTTATTATAATCAATAAATGTATTTGTTTATATTTTAGTCAAGATAATAATAACCTTATCCATTCTTCAAAGCGAATGATGGTAAATAAATTTATTTCATGTGCTTATATACTTATATAGATTAGAGCTTTTTTAGTACCGATATCGCATTTATACATTATTTATCTGACGATAATAAAATCACCCAAATATTAATACGTAAAATACGATACATGCACACTTGTAATATAAATAAAGCATATCGATGAATATAATAGGATTAAATTTAAAGCCATAAAATTGTACTGGAAGAAAATAATGCGACTGTACATTGTATCTGCATATATCTACCAATATATCGAATGCAAATTTGATAAATTCACCGACTCGCAACATTCATATTATCAAAAGAAATCCTTGACTCCATACACCAAGTACGCCCGAGAACCATACACCGTTTAACGAAATTTAACAATTCACGTCCGAAAATATAAAAGAGAAACGGCAGCAAAATAAAAAAAAAAGAAGCAATGAGACGAGCAGCGGCTAGCGCGATAACGGGTAATCTGATTTGGGGTGAAGCAGGCATGATTTAACCGGACGTGGTAGCGAGCCGCAAGGACATATGGTCATGGGATACTATCGAATTCCCTCACTTGGCCGTCCCCTCGATCGAAAGGTGTGACGACGACGACTAGGTGGGCGATAATCGAAGCGGGACGTCGGCGGCGTGGCGTGGCGCAACAGCACCAGCTCAGCTCGCCCCATAAATCCCCGCAGCGTAACGGCCGCCGTGGCGTCGCATGCGCGCTCTGCTCGACCGGTCATCAGAGGATAGTTAGGACTGTGATCCAATCAGGCTGACCACGTGTGTCTCTCTCTCTAGGTCCGATGTATCCCAAGGCGCGTACAAGCGCTCGTCACCCTTAATGATCACCATCTCCACGCTTGTACGTCTTGCTATACGCACTCGTACGCACCTCTTCCTTTATTCTATGATGCTTTTTCTTCTTTTGTTAGGATGATGTTGTTAGAGGCTCCGGAGGGAATTGATCTTCAAGTTAACGAGTTAGCGAAAGGGTAGGGCGTATGCCAAGGAGAACGAAAGATATCGTTGCATGCACGTGTAGCTCGAACAAAAAGATGTATTGATGGAATAATCTGTATTAGTGATACACTTTGTAAAATGTGCGTTTTTTCTTTTTACGGATATTTGAAATAGATCTTCAACTTTTCGAGCTAGATTCGTTTATGCTAGAAATACATTCTAGAGTCTTTCCATTTTTAGTACCTCAGAATGATGCTTCAACTTTGATCAGCTTATGCGCGTAACTATTTTTCGAAAGAATTTTCAAGTAACCAATCCGGAATAAATGAACATTTTGCTTGAAACCGCAAAGAGCATTTCATGAATTCGCTATAGTTGATACTAGAGCTTGTTGAAATGTTGACCACTCTAAACAATTCCAATTCCTCGCAAAAGCTAACTCGAATGAAACGATCAACTTTTCAATAAAGTTTGCCGTAAATTAAAAAGGGGGGGGGGGGAAGCGGTAGGTATCATAATTCTTATTGCGATTTTCCTGTTCTCGCGTTAAAAGGACCAAAAAACAAAGTGCACGCGGCTAAAGCCCTTTGAAACTTCGTTATAATAAAATAAGTTGCCGCCGCGCGTGTAGCCCGCCCTGATATAACTCAGTAATGCACAAAGTGAAAAAAATTTTTTGCCAAGGCTGGATTTGCGACTGGATTATATTGCAGGCTTTGCTGGGAGACTCCACGACACTTTGCTTGAAACTGCAGTCGAGCTAATATTGTAATTTTTCATACTTAGCACTCTCTACCTTTCGCTATACACTTTTATACCCTGTAACATATAATTAATTCTCTCAGTGCTCGAATTCGTTTATTAAAATTGAACTAAAAGTTTTAACTCTGCATTCAAATTCTAAATAGTTCAAGAAATATAAATATTGTAAATTAAAGTTTAAGAAAATTTAATCATTAATAGAAAAAGTTTCATTCATTGTAATAAACTTTTAGAAGTTATAAACTACATAACTTGCATTAAAAACTGTAAGAAAATAATTTATGTAGATGAGCAGAGTTCATGATTACAGTTGAAAGCGCATTGTCCAGAAATTATTTGTTTCGTAATAATACGCGCAACTACTTTAAACAAACAATGGACAAAGTTTTAACTACCTTAAGCCTATCATCCGCTGCAAGCATCAAGGTATAATTCCGGTAGCGAAGATTTGCCGAGCCGAAAGCTCCTCGCAAATCCATCATTTTATCAAGTCGAAAAAAAAGACATTAGATTACTATTCTTATCCATCATTTAGTACTGAGATATATCCGGAAGACGACGAACTTCGATTAATTACCGTATCCTTACACTACAAACACTCTTTCTAATCATTCAATCGGTTTCATCCATCTCCACAGCGTAACCGATCGAGCTTAAACCGCTATACGCTCGACCATAAAAATCGAAAGAAAAGAAGGTGGAAAAGCTACGATAAAGAGAGAGAGAGAGAGAGAGAGAGAGAGAGAGAGAGAAAGAACAGTACAGTGGCTCGATAGAAATGTATAGTAGAAAGAGAGAGGACGAGATGAGTAAAATAAGAGAACGGTTGAACAGGCGAGCGAGCGAGAGCCGATAATTTATAGGCGGCTAAACGCGTTGCGGAAAACGAGAAGAGAAGTAGCATCAATTCGATACCGATACAGATATATATAGGTTCGAGACTTTTCCCCCATCCCCTTCCGCCTCTCCCCATTCTCTTTCTCTTTCTCCCGTACACTCCTCTCTCTGCGAGACGACACACCTGCGACTAACTCCCTTTCTGTATACATATATATATATATATATAGAGAGAGACAGAGAGAAAGACATAGGTAAGTGTGCGGGAGGCAACGAGTCGCTCGACTCTCGGTCGTGAGACGGCGAGTAAGTCAATTAAAAGCGCAATCCTTGCGAGCGAGCGAGCGCTTATTCGATACTCTATATACTCTCTTCTCTTCTTCTTCCG
Organism: Megastigmus dorsalis; assembly: GCA_900490025.1. Classification (NCBI taxonomy): domain Eukaryota; kingdom Metazoa; phylum Arthropoda; class Insecta; order Hymenoptera; family Megastigmidae; genus Megastigmus; species Megastigmus dorsalis. The sequence continues at coordinate 77,386 of UELU01138414.1, read as the reverse complement.
TCTCTCCCTCTCTCTTTTCTGTTTCGAGCGATTTATTGCAAGTTTCGTTCGCCTGTGTCTCCGGGAAATCATTGGAGTCGCGCCAGGATCGCAGAGCGATTCGTGTGTGCCTTTTATATATATATGTATAAGACGATTCAATTGTGCGAGTCCCGTATATTTCTGTTGCGCCGTCAATTCTCTCGATCTAAGCGGCAGTTTCTTCCACACGGCATGTGTATACCAAGGTGCATATACTTGTAGTGCGTTTCGACTGTATATACGAGAACGACCGAAGAGTAATGATGTTGTGCTCTTGCTCGATTAAATACTTGCAGAGAGACGGGATTTCGAAGAGAATTAGATGTGGCTATGTGTGCTTTTAAATACGCGACTCTTGATCATGCAGCTTGAAATTTATTTTAATATCTATTAGTTAAAGTGTTGTTGACTTTAAGAATTTAACATTTTCTCCGTCATGGCTGTCTACATGAATTAAGTAGTTGTTCTCCGATATGGTTAGCCATACTTTTTTATGCTATAAATAGTTTTTTTATTTTAATGATTGGTCCAAAATCGTTTGAACGCACTTATGAAAATGTCGATGAACATGATTTAAAACAAATGAGCTTTTGCATATTATCTGATAAATTAACCACTAATTTTAATTTCTGTTAATTGACACATTCCAGATATATTTCTTATAACAATTATGTCATCTAATGATAAAAACACGTCAAACAACTCTACCTAAAAGACTTTTAGAACTCCAATACAGGCATATTCAGTTTTACCGCTAAAAAAATGGAATATCGTCCCCCTCCTTCTTCCATTAATGACGTTCTCAAGGGCTTCTGCAGTTCCCTGTCTCCCTGTTTTGTCCGTTTTTTCCTCACTCCTGTTTGTCTTTTCCGCGCTTCTTTTTCCTCCCCTTCTTTTTTTCAGTCGACTAAAGAAGCTCTCCCAGCCATAACGCCGTCGACGAACCCTTCGTCATATTTTACACTCCCTCTTTTTCTTTTTTTTTTAAAAGAGCCTCTTGTCAACGACATGCCAGACCACGTCGAGAGAAAAGAAAATCGCCCGTATATATGCGACTCGTAGCTTGTGCATTTCCTAAATCGTTTTTCGCTTTTTTTCTGCACCGCCTCTTCCGTTCGCGTCTCTCTGTGTTTTGTCTGTAAACTCACAGAAATTGATAGACGAGTTGTATAAGGTGAAAATGTACATTTTTATTTTCTTCTTTTATATGTTTTCGAAGCAAGGAATAAGCGAGAGACTGAGAAGCGTGCACGTAGCTTTATTTGCCGCGGTCGGAGAATTTATGAAAAAGGAATACTGCGCGATACGCAACGCTTTATTGACGCTATGAGCAAAATTCTCCGCATTATATATGTTTCGATAATATTGCCACGGAGGAAATATTTGAGAAATGTTTCGGAAAGTAATTCCGCCTTTTATGCGGATTTTTGCTAAAATAATGTTGCTGCGAATTTAGCCTGCGTCTTTTGGCATTCGAATTATTGGAATTTCAATCGCTGCGGTATACTGCATGATATTTAAGTAGTTTTGCTGATTAAACCATTTCGAAAGTTTTGTGGAAAATAAATCATAGCTAATTCATTATTAGTTAGTACAATTAAAAGCGCAAACGAAAACCTCATAATTATATACTATTACATATTTTCCACTGTGGTGGATCAAAGAAATGGTGATGCATTCGATTCAATTCGAATATTTATATTTATCTTCATATTATACTCACATTAAATAATTTTCATTTACCTTCGAATAATCCAGGAAAATCAAATGGACATTTATACGCGATCGTAAATCTCTTCGGTACTTCATGAATCGAGCTAACAATGTAATCTCATAAAGAAACTCTCTTCGAAATAAAAATAAATTCAAAGAGGATGGAGAACTGGAGTGAAATCCACGTCAGGGGTGTTGATGAAAAAAAACTGCGCGCGCGACACGCACCGACGAGAAGAAAAGTACTAACTGACAAACTTGAAAAATGAAAAATCACGTCGTTTTAAAAGTTAGAACGTATCCGTTAAAGTCGAAGGGGTCTGAATGCGTATAGCGCGCGCGCCGTCAAACTCGCGCGCGCTGCACTTCATTTGCTTTGCAAATGATCCGCGTTCGTCCCTCTCTTTCTTCTTATTTTTTTTTTGCTTGTCGCGATCATCCTCATTTCTAGTCACGTTCCGTCTTTGCCAAAAGGGTCCGAGTGCTCAACCCACTTTCTCTTTCTAGTTTTCACGCGATCCCCTCTACTCAAGATGTATGTGCGTACGCTCGTGTGATTTTCTTCAAAACAGCTGCCAATATATTTCGCGAGGCGCCAAGTCAGCCGGATTTGTTGGGGGAAAACTTTTAGGGGGGGGGGGGTTATGCGCGCGGTGCCTCGACAGTTGTGAAAAGAATAGGGGTTGTGAATTTTGTCAAGACAATTTTTTTTCTGATGATACTACACTTTTAAATTAAGACTATATCTTTCGTAAAGTAGAGAGTTTTTCAGCTCGTAATAATTACGGCCTCGTTAAATGTATCGATTGAGCGCATAAAATATAATTTATATTATAAAATTCTGCACCCGCAAATTAAAAACATAATCCCGCGGGCTTAGTATATAAAAAAAGACTAGGAGAACGGAAACTGCATACACCAGAGAGGCAAAGGAAACCTCGTTGGCCCGAACATTATCACGCTTTAGCAGCAGAAAAACCGATAAATTTCACTAAATGTACCTTGCGTATACATCCCTGGAAAAAAAAGAAAAAGAAGAAAGTGCTCTGGCCTCTCGCTTTTTTTCCTCGCAGCACCTCGGAGCCACTCGATGAACAACGATGAAAAGGAGCAAAGCGTATAAAGTGCCTCGGAGTTTTCGCCTACTCTCTCTCTCTCTCTCTCACTCTCTCTCTCACTTTCTCACTTTCTCTCTCTCTCTCTTTCTCTCTCTCTTTCTCTAGGACTGGCAAGCCGAGAGAAAGACGAAAGTTGATTTACGGAAACACTTTTCTCTTTCGAGGGCCTTCGTTTAGCCAAAAGTTTTTACGGGCTCGCGTGGCAGTGCGAGCGGCGGCTGTGGCGGCGGCCTCGGCTTCGCTTAATGCAGTTTCCTTGTCGGCGTTGAATGATGGATACACATACACTTCTGGTGCTGCTACTCTCTCACTCCCTCACTCTTTCTCTCTTTCTCTCTCTCTCTCTCTCTCTCTCCTCTCGGTCTCTCTTTCGCGCGCGCGCGCGCGCCACCGCTCGTTACGATATTCCCCGGCGTAAAAGTGTTACGTTCGCTTGGCCGCGGCGAAGTCGGCTTTTGCATCGACCTAAACTTTACCACCGAGTCGAACTGCCGAGCTGCTCGCTCTCTCGCGCGTACGTCTCAATCACTCCTCTGGCTCTTACCGCCTTTGCCTGTATTTTTACTGCTATATAGGAATGGAAGGTGAACTTACCCCCGGTGCCTCATTGAGCTAGTAAGGAAGCACGGGCTCTCCTTTATTATCGTTATAGACTCTGGTCGACGACCCCCCCTCCTCCTCCTCCTCCTCCTCCACCCTACCCTCCCTCCTTTTTTTATCTTCTCTATCTGAGACTTTCATCGCTTTCTTTTCACGCGGCCGCGGCAGCTTTGAATATTCGCGCGAGCAGTTTCTTAGAATTAACGATTTTTCGTTAGCCACTAGTGCGCTACTTTCCGCATTTACTATATACTTTTATATAAGCGCAGCTTTGGTATTTTTAAGGTTTATTTATAAGAAAGTTCATTTAAACTCAATCCATTGTTTAGATCTATTAAATTTAAAATCAAACATAAAAGGAACTATATCAGCATATTTAGATTACCCTATGTTGCAGTTAAAAAAAAAAATAGATCTAATTTAACGACTTAATTGTCACGATTCTGAAAAATATATATGAATAAGAGTGAGTTGAATGTCCTACAATGTCGATTTCCTCAAATTAATTCGACTGGCATCGTTATATCGCGAGTGTTCCATAGAATCCGGAGATTTCGCCTACGATTCAAATAGTTGAGCGCGAGGAGCTTTCAGACGCGCGCCCATTTTGAAAGGAAACGCTTAGCGGCAGCATCGTATTTGACTGCTTTTTAGTGCTCCCACGCGCGCCTACTACTTCGCCTCTAAGTGGGTCTAATGGCGAAGTGCAACCATTGAGTATATCGGATATGCATTATGCATATATCCCATAATGTGGGAGAATATTCCTACTCAAATGAAGAGTGTTTGATTTTGAATAAGGACGCTGCAAGCAGCTTCGAGCTTATGCGCAGAGCATAGAATTCCGACGATAATTTCTAATGAATCTAGATTCTGTATAGAATTTTCTATTCCCAGTATGTCCGAAATAAACGAGCAAATATTTTATCCATCCAAGTGCAAACAGTCTGAAGAGAGTATACCATTTACGAAATGCGGACACAGCGAGCATTATTATGGAAGTCAGATATCTGGTCGCCGGTATCATATCCGCAGCAAACTCACTATTTACTTGCGGTCATCCACTCAAAACGTTCTGCGCGCATACATGAGACGGTATATATATATGGGAAAAGCCATTCACGCAGCATCGGCCAATGCTCGATAGATCCATGAATAGCATTCATCAAGCCTCGCAACAAAATTAAGACTGCTCATCAATAGCTATAATGAATAGGTATATACGCGTAATTTTTTTCCCTCTCACTTACAGTTTGCGACGTCTACACACACACCACACACACACACATGCACTCATGCATCGATAGGCTGCAGGATCTCGAGAACCAAAGGAATTGCTGGGAAATCTGGGAGCAAGCAAGCCGAGCAAGCGGCAAAGCAAGCTATAGACGCTCTAGTATAGTCGCGATGCCGGTGCTGCTGCAGCCGGTGTGGCGCGTCGCTCGGCGAACCGGAACGCTCGATAAGGACCAAAAAGGGAACAAGAGTGAGAGAGAGAGAGAGAGAGAGAGAGAGTGAGACACGCGGGGGAATTGGGGGTGGTAGACCGATAAGGTCGACCGCAGGATCGGCGCGCTAGTGGGCGTGGCGTACTACTGGCGCTCAATCCTAGCTGCGCTACGCGTATATATACACGCTATCGCGAGCGAGCTACCTAGCTCTCCTTCCTTCTCAAACATCGCGGGGGATAACGCTGCACGCGAAAGTCAGAGAAAGAGTGAGAGAGAGAGAGAGAGAGAGCGCGGGAGTTTGGACGGAAAAAAATATTGAAGGGATGAAAAATTACGGGATAAGCCTCGGTATCCCGTACCTACGCGCCCAACGACGAAATATAGTTTGGTATATACAAATACGGAGATTGCACATACGCGGAGCCGATTGCACACGTGTGTTCTATATAATGGACTAAGGACCAAGGACGAAGAGGAGCGAACGAACGAACGAACGAAGATGCTTGCTCTGCCTCTCTGGACTTTTATTCCTCTCGGCTGGGCTATCTTTGGGGCTTGTGCTCCAGTTCGTTCGGTATTCGGTTCGATTCGGTTCCTCCTCCTCCTCCTCCTCCTCCGCAGCATCTCCTACCTACCTATACAACTATACCAGCTAGCTCCTTCTCCATCTCTGTCCTCCTCCTTTTTTTTTAAGCTAGTTCTTGGCAGAGCCTCTCTCCCAGGCTTCCCGTGCTATATACTTTATTCGGCGTGTACGAAATTTTAGTGCACTGATAAAAAGTTTTACGGGTGGTGGAAGAGAAGAACGAAGAGGAAGAGGAGGGGGAGATGAGGGGGACAGCTCTCCTCCTCTCCTCCTCCCTTCCATTTTACGAGGCATTCGATCCTCGATAAATGCTCGCGCGCGCGCGCCTGTATCGTATCGGAAATATGTATGCCCCTCTCCTCGTAATCATATGGGTTTTTATCGAGATATACGTATATACCGGACTTATTTCTTGGGCGAACGTTAAATTTACCGTATAGCAGAGCGAGCGCCTTGTCATTCTAAGCGGAGAAATTGCTCCCTCGTATATGCCTGTGTCTCTCTCTCTCTCTCTGTACACAGAGTATACGTATAATGTGCGTGTGTCTCTCTCTGTATGTGTGTGTAGTGGAGAGCTGTATCGCGGAGGGTGTATCCTGCATGTTTTATTGGGTAGCCTGTATCCTTAAATATTCGTATAAAAATTGTTGGCTCACGGCAAATATAATTTGGGAAGCGGCCGCTGTCCACGTTAATAAAATTCTTCTGATTAAGATAATGTCGTGCTGCTGCTGCTTTAGTCGTGCCATGTACATATTCGAATTTTTGATGAGTTCATTTTTCAGGCAAAGGGAATCCATTTCAAATTTTATTTAAAAAATATAATAAAAACTGTGACATTAAAATAACAGTCGATTAAGGTAAAAAAATGTGTTTCTCGCGTAACAATGAGTAAAAATATAATAGTAAATCAGTTCTGATGACGTACAATATACCCAATCATAAAATCTTGAAAGCAAAAGCTGCTTAAGAAGCTCTTACGGTTTTCGAGCAAAATTCACCAGTTTATATCCTCGATATATTTGATGAGCAAATCCTGAACTGTGTTTGTCAAGCACTTGTAGCTCTTCGATCCATTTCACGAGATGAACGGATAGCCGTAACCGCACCGTCATACCCTATATAAGCGATAAAACAACGACTCAACTGCTAATGAAAATTCCGTTTCAATTATACGATATTTTTATTACGGTGTTTGTATACCCCGCGCTTCTATACCTCGATGCAGATATGTGCAGATATACGTAAACAAAGTTTGTATTATTTTTCTCCACTGTTTGGAATATTAAATGCCCACTTTTATTATATCGCTACTTTATCTTTATCGATTTGTATATTGGGTTACGCCGTAGTCAAAAGTATATAATTCCAAATAACGGTTTGAATACATACAGGATACAAAAAATAATGTTGTTTTGTGTTATTCAATCTGCCATATATCAATACGAAAAAAATTTCTAAAGCAAGTGAATATCGATTTCAACCCAAGCTCATGATGATACATATACGTATTATTTTTATCATAAAAACGAGATAAATTATTTTTTCACAATTTTTTTATTATTTTAGTTGTATGGACATAATAATGAAAATTGGTTAACAGACGTAACATACATATTATAACAGACATATTCGATACAATTTATTAAATTTATGTACATATCCATTAAAAACAAATAATTCCATTGATTTAATAAATTTTACTGTAACATTTAATGGTTAATTGATTTTATTATCGACATGTTAGTAAGGATTCAACTGTCAGTTATTCCTTTCCCACGCATCAAGTAATTAGTTTACCGACATACGATTAATGCTGCTTCAACTGCGTTTTTATTATACAAGTATATTTCTATTAATAATCAATTCCCTAGATTAACCTGTTTCGGTATCGATTATTCTTGCTTATTACCACGCGCATATATACTCGCAAATTAAACAAAAAGCTGAAAAATTAATTATCCAAAGCAGCTTCATGCACTTTGCGAAAGCGATCGTTCAGTACGAAAGGGAAAAAAACGATAAAATCGACCGCGTATTACTATACGAAGGCAAACTTCGTATAATAATACACGAACGGCGGAGCTCTTTGATAGCCTCGGAAGAATACCTAATAGATTGATGCACTCATCTCTATTATGAATTCCTGGCCACACGTATATAGATATATAAATGAGGCGTTGTCTCGCGCGGGCAAAGTCCGTCTCGTAATTTAAGCGCTGCTACGGTCGCTGGTCCCGAAGTATATATATAAACCCGCAGCACACAGCGCCCCGTTATACTACCTTCTTGCGCCGAAGCCTTAATCTTGCTGACGTTGAAGCGCCGCACGGCCACGCCAGCCATCGCCAGATCGCAAGCTCCCTCACACACACACACACACATACATTCACAGTTATATGCACGCACACCTAAAACGCGATAAAAGCTCGCTCTTTTTTCCATTGCCCCCCTCCTCCTCACCCCCCCCCTCGCTCATTCCTTCTCTTTATACATCCGAAGCTCGCTTTATTGCCTTGGCGAATGAACGGAAGCACGATCGAGAGAGAAAGAGAGAGGAGAGAGGGGTGCAGAGAAGAAAAAAAGGAAGAAAACGACCGATCCTTTTTTTCTTTGCCCCCCTTTTTTCCCTTTCTCTCTCTCCTTCCCCTTCAGGAGTTCGATCTTCCTCTTACGCTCTCCTCTTTTTATTGCTTAACGGTTTTCTTCCACCCCGACGGAATAGCGCGTGAAAAAAAGGTTCTGGCGACGGTGGGAGGGGATTCCTCATTTTTTCTCGGTATAGCTGTCAGGCGGAGAATGAGAGAGAGAGAGGGGGGGGGCGAAGAGGGAAAGCGAAAAATAAAAAAAAAGCTGGACGAAAAATCGAAGGGAGTCGGGTGGCGCGGTAATGTATGCGGAAGAGAAAGAGAGAGAGAGAGCTGAGAGCGAGATTTTAGCGGGTGATTGAGTGACTCGGAAGGGAAACGGCTAATAAGAAGATTATTCCCGAGGATCCGAACTGCGATTTTCCCGGGTAATACTCTTTTAGCTCTACTTCCGATTCCGAATGTCGATCGAGAGCACACGTTTCCTGCGTAGCGCTACATTTGCACGATCGGGAATTGATACACGGGGAGAGCGCGCGTTAATTTCGAACAATTTAACGGGCGTTCGGAAAAGCTCGACTCTATAGTGTCGCCGTAGTCGGGAGGCGCGGAGACTCGCCGGATGAGCGCGCAGTGCAGGTAAAAAGTAACGGTATTGCATTCGCGCGAGCACACGCTCTGTATATGCATACGTGTCGAGCGGGGACAAAGAAGAGAGGAAGGAGGAGGAGCGAGGGAGTGGAAGCACTCGACGCGCATTGGTAGTACCGCGATATCGTCTCAAGGACGTCGATGCGCCTCCAGAGGGATGAAAACCGCACGAATGTTCCGCGCGCGAAAAAAAAAATGTCCCACCAGCAGCAGCAGCAGCAGCAGCAATTCTTTGATGCTTTCAGCGTGAGCGCGTGTTTTTAACTGTTATTTGATCGCTGTATACTCGTGAAATGTTTCATTGTGCGCTGTGCTGTGTTCGTTATTGAAACTGGTGGCTTTCGAAAAGTCCATATAAGGTCGATACAAAGAATGTCAAGATTATTTCGCGTGTATATTTATCAGTAAGTATGCCATTGTAGCGGCTTAAGTGGCTGTTAATACACGGAAATAGCCAATTATTCGCTACAGCACAAGTAGCTTGTATATATGATGTAGTCCTTTGAGATTTAGAGTCTCGCTTCAGATCATTAACATCCAATTAATTTTACGTATATCTTGAGAAATTAATGCGCAGTATAAGCCTATATAGCGGCTAAATTAATGATACCCATGAAGCACAATCAACGTTTAACAAAACAAAATGAATTCAAAAGCTAATAATTCTTGGAAATGATATACTATCTAAAAATAGAAATTCATTGATCGAGAAATAAATGACTGTATTCTATTGAAGAACGAGTATTTCTAAAATACGACGTCACGTCCAAGGAAGAAACATTAATGCGCCAAGCTCGAAGTGTATATAAGCGAGAGAGATAAACACGGACACACAAGACTGTAACTTGATCCATGTATTAAATCCGCGCTTACATAAATTACGCGCGTCATTCTGAGTTTAATCAGTGTTAAAAGCGAACAAAGGAATATACGGCGCCGCTGACGGGCATAGTTATATATAATCGTACGCTGTATATAGATGTAAGCTTTCCCCATTAACGAAATTCTTGCGGCGTCTAGCGATAAAACGGTGCGCAAATGAAAAAAGTTAAGCCGGCCCCCCTTTGCCGGTGCAGCAGAACCGTATAAGTAATGAATTCATATAGTTTGCGCGCGTCTTTTCGCACCAACACCAGCTTTCTGTCCTTATATATACGCTCAGTTTCAAGCAATAATAGTCCCCGTATCCTTGCTTTGTCAAAGACCCATCATCGTTCAACCTAACCATGTATATGTTACTACTGTAACACGCACCTCGATCGCTTGCGCAAACCGCGTTTAATAATTTAAAAAAAAAAAAATTCCTGCGCGGGGTTAAAATACAGATTTTTATCCGACCTTAGATATATAACTCTTTATTTTACTATAAAGCAATAATACAAAATGTTCATATAAAATAATAAAATATGTTATATACATTTGAAAGGATAAAAATATTTGGTATGATATACAGTATCACAGTCGTTTACATTATAAGCATTATAAGTATATATATAGATCAGACTTAGGTATCTAACACGTCAACCACATAAAAACAAATACAATTCAGATAATATGTACAAAAATTAGTCTAAAAGTTATTTCCCAGTGTGCACCGCGGAACGACTAAGCATCCGGATCGAGGAGGTACTGGTAGACCGCGCCGTCTTGAATCTTCGCAAAGATGCAAGGTATAGCGCAGACAATCAAAGAGAGAGTTCCAAAGGTACCTTGCACCTCGAAAAATCTTATACCAATTATATCGAGAGTTCTTTTGCATATAGAGAGCGAGTGGCACGTTAAACACCTCCAGCCGAATCAGCGAGGGGGTGGGGGTTGAAAGGGAAGCTGAGCAGCTCGAACAGAGCATCCTCTCCTTTCATCTTTCGATTTTACGTCCGACGCTAACGATCACGTCAACACATTACACGCCCGCCTACCTCCCGTACATCGATAATCCTGCGCCGCCGAGCGAACTTTGCCGTGCAGCGGCGAGCTTACTGCTGCACACGGATACCCATCACCGCGTTCGCACACACAAACACCCACAGAGATACACACGGACAGACACACAAGAAGAGGGGGAGCCGAAACAAGCGTGATTACATCTTGGAGGGCAGTTCCGGCCGCAGCTCAACGCCGGGCGTAATTAACGTCTCGATATATTCAAACAGCGGCTTGTTCCCCCCCCCCCCGTGCGGCTCCACCCTCCTTTGATGATCTCGTGCTGCCGCCGTCGCCGCCGTCGCCACCGCTGCCATCGGCGCGCTTCTGTTGCAGCCACAGTCGACCTGCAGCATCTCGGCTAGCTTCTTCTCCTTACTAACGGATATATACCATATCTATATGTATATAGTCGAGTGCAGGGCGAAAACACGTCGTGAGCGGCTTATTGAGTCGGCTACTGGGGAGAGAGACAGAGAGAGGGAGAGGGAGGGAGGAGGACGCTGGCTGAGGAACTTTACGAGAGCCTCGTAAAAGCGGACGGTGGCGGTGGCGGCGGCGGCGGCGGCGGTGGCAGCTACGGTGGCTCTTGGCAAATTCGAAAATCGATGCGCGCCCAGTCGAGGAAGGATCGAGGCGGCGCTGCTGTTGCCGCCGCCGCCGCTGCTGTTTCCGCTCTTTGGGAGCAGCGCGACGCTTTTAACATGCGCTCACTCGGGATCTCGGCTTGGTATGCACTGTTTGCGAAAACGTGCAAGGACGGAAGGTGAATGGAAAGCTGACGGAGTGACGGCTTCTTCTTCCGCTTCCTCTTCCTCTTCTGGGGGATTTCCTTTTTTTTTTTTATTTTTAGTTTTGCGGGCGAGAGGAGCGAACGTTGCTTGCCTGCCGGGCGAGCTTTGGATGTCGAGAAGGGAAGAAAATGATGATTGATTCGATAAGGTGGAAATGGTGGGAGGAGATTGTTTTGTTTGTGCGCATAGCGTTCGAGAATTTATGGGAGCTGGATATATGTAGTGCGGAGACGCTTTTTTGGTTTTTACCTACTTTTATTGAACCTAAACTGGTTTGGTTTCTTTTTACAAGCTATACATAGGGAGATGTAAAGGGGGATCCCGTGGTAAAAGCTTTGAATATATAAACTTCATAAATATGCTTATATTGAAAAATCCGAATAGTTTAAGCGATGCAACTCAACTATTTTCGTATTTACGCAATGAGTTGAAGTTGTAAATTACCGACGGTCATCAGTAATCGTAATAAGACAATGTAGGATTCTTTATTTATTTCTGTATATTCGCACTACCGACAATACCATTAGTCGTAGAAGTCTATAAATCAATCCAAGGAACTCAACTTCCCAAACAATTTCTTCGAGTCTCCTCTTAAGCAAGAAAAAAAAACTCCCACGGGAGTTTTCTGTACGGTCATCGGCCCTCTTCTTTCTCATATTCAATTTTATTCGAACGCGCAACAAGAGAGCCGCAGTGTCCACCATGAATATACACACCGCAGCGGCGGCACCAGCATGACCGAGGAGGACACGTGTGCGCCCATTTACGTATACACCGCTCGCTCTCGAAAGATGACAATCCCCTCCCCTCGGCTGCATAGCGGGTGTATTCGCTGCGGCTATACAACATATCGGCGAGAGAGCGCGCGGCCCTTGTTCACTCGGTTATCCGTTATACGTCTTATAGCGCCGTGGCGCATCAATTCGGCCGCCGTCGTCCTCGGACCCGGCTGCTGCTACTCTTGTTGTTGCTGTGTTGCTGCTGTGTTGCTAGCGCTGCTGCTGTTGTTGCTGCGTTGTACCGCGCACTCAAACTGCGAACCCACAGGAATAGAGAGACAGAGAGAGGGAGAGAGAGAGAGAGAGAGAGAGAGAGAGAGAGAGAGAGAGAGAGAGGGGGCAGTGGGAGATTGTCCTCCAGAGATGCTCGATGCATCACGGTGTCAGCGGCTTTTGCCTCGTATACGCTAAAGGCCAACGACCGACTTTTAAATATGTGATATATATCTGCTATTTGTTTGAACTAGATTTTTAAGAAGGTCTAGTGAGTTGTATAATTGATCCCTTGTATAAAAAAATGTTATTTTTAAAGCAGTTTATTTCCTAGAACATTATCATGTAGGAACAATTTTATCGGTAAATTTTAAGGACTAATAATAAAAATTTTCCTTCTTACATGCTTTTTTTTTCATGTATATAATTTATTAATTTGTTGTGTTGCATAATTGGATTGTAAATTAAGGTGAAAAATTTTGTAGAAAGGTATTTAAATATATGTGTATTGTATAAGATGTAGGTTTAAGCCAAGAATGAAATTGGAATGTTGCACTGGCACGGCGGCGACGATGTTTTGCGAACTAAGCTTTGGGGAACTGGGGATTTTGGATTATGAATGCAGCTACAATTTTAAATGTGGGATGTGCATTTTCTGGTTACCGTCCTCTTCCTCCTATCTTTTTGCGAATACAAATACGAGAACAAGCATATAAAGCTGAATTCAATGAGTTCTAGAATTTTCTTCCGTGACTATAGTTTCACAAACTTTTCCTGTAAAGATGAAATATATAAGTTACGCAATGAAAGACTCTCTTATATATACATATAAGAATAGAAACTACAACCAATTGTATTTACACTCAGATCCTTGTACTCATAATTAAATGTAGTATACCGTGTATTCGGTGATTTATATCGACCACGATTCTTTACAGAGACAAAAGCAAAACCATTATATCTGTCTATCTAACGCTCTCGATGACACACATTCTCTCTATATATCTTTTAGAATTATAAAAAATAATGGCTTATCAATTGATAGGTAAATATACAAAAACCGAAAAAAAAGGAGGTGTGTTAATCGCTCGACAAGGATCTCGTAGATAATTATGATCGAGCTTCGCTTCAGGTGAGTTCGTGCGATCGCATCAATTTTTCAGCGCAGTTATCGACAGTCGCATTATCCAGTCCGGCGAACAGAAAGGCAAAAGCAGCCTCTAGCTGTCCTTCTGAAAATTCGGTACAGTGTAAATTATGCTGTGCACCCGGGCTCGGATGTATATTTCTAGAGAAATTCCACAAGCTTCGCTCGAACGTATATAGTTTCGCGCGCCGACCACCCGCGGAAGTTTCGAAAATCGAGTCAGGCGCATTTTCAAAGCCTCGCTCCCGCCCTCGGTTACCGCTTCATATATACTAGCTGTGCTTGCACTCTCGTAGTGTAGTTAGAACGAGTATATATAGCTAGAGCGAGCCGCGAAAGAAGGAGGTTTAAGCTTTGCGCGCGGAATACAAATCCCCGGTACGAAGGACGCGTTTCCAAGTACTCGCGCGCGCTTGCGCCATCTGACAGGCAATTAATTATCCATTTAAAAGTTTTGCCAGAGGGACGCAGAGAAGGAGAGAGGGAGATAGCTCGGCCCTAGCCGTGCGCACGGTTCGAAAGAGCTGTAGAGGGGCAAATTGATTTTCAAGTCCCCCCGTGAGCTTGTTAGACTTTGAACGAGACATCATTCGGGATTTAATTTTTCAGGTCTTTACGGCGTTCTCTCCTTTTTTTTTTGCACTCGCTGTACCGCGAATGTATTAATCTGTGAAAAATGAGCTGTCCGTGCCAAGAGCCTATCTGCAGCTTCGAGTTCTCGCGTTTTTGCGGTCTGAAAGTCTTAAGAGATACTTCGCGCGATAGCTGCTAGAAGCTTAACCAATATATTAGAAGTTGCATTGAAACTATACGAGTTATAATTGTAAATATTTTCAGAGCGGATTCGCACAAGCAAGAAAAGCACAGGTGTAGAGAAGCAATTACCTTGCTCCACTATATACCTATATATATCCGCGTGCAGACACATTATCCCAGGAAATCCCTGAAGAAATCTCACCTGCGCTTCTCGATACAGCTTCCAGAGAAAAAATTGCCCTTGCGTGTACATACCCGATATACGCGCGCTCCACAGACATGCAGCCGCTCCCGCTCCCGACTTTGAAATTCAAAGTCGCTGCTGAAAAGCGAGGAGCGTGAACACAGGGCAGGCAAAAAAAAATGAGAGCAAAACGAAGGATCGAGGATCTTCCTGGAAATTGAAACTGAGAGGGAGAGAGAGAGAGCCGTTCCAGGAGGGCAACCCCTGCGTAAAAGTTTTTTGCCCCGAAGGTGGTAGCTTAGCAAACCATGTACCCACATATATATATATAGATGCACATGTTGTAGGTAGCCTCGAAGGTGAACGGCCAAGTTAGGACTGGTCGACGTTCTCTCTCTCTCTCTCTTTCTCTGACTGAGCGAGAGGTGCGGCGGCACAGGCGTATATATATATATATGTATACATATGTACGTCGGCTACTTTGGCCTGCTTCCGAATTCGATTTGCATAGCGAGTCCGCTGCGTGCAGCCTTGCCAATGCACGCGTACATGTTTGTGTATGTGTGTGAGAGGATGAAAGAGCTTCAAAGGGTTCTTCTGACTTTTTCAAAGAGCTTCAGCTAGCGCGTGTGTATACGCTTTGGCTTTCGGCAGCGAGGGGGGGAACGTACGCGAAAAATGGCGAGAGAGAGAGAGAGAGAGAGAGAGTCAAATAATTTGCGTTCGCAGGAAATTACGGCACTCCGAATTTGTATTGGGAAAGAAGAATGGAGATTCTCACAGAACGATAGTTTGCGGATGCATTATGCATGCGGGAGGCTTTCCTGTGCTCTATTCGCCGACGAGGTATATAAAGGATTTTTAAATATTCCCTTCTTATGGGTATTCATTTGGTCCGCGTTTTTGTTACGGTCTTGCGAATTTGAAATATATCTATATGCAAGAATAGCACACAGTGAGCTGTTCTCTGTAATAAAAAATAAAGCAAGTGGTATAAAACAATGTGGTAGTGCGCACTGCACATATAGTCGTTAGTATATAGGGCTATATGTAAAAAAGGTGTGTAAGTAGTGAGCTCCTGGGTAAGATCAGACAGAGCACGAATCGCTATTAATACTCGTTTTGCTTGCTTGCTGGATCAACTTTCGATTGCTGGTGCGTTACAAACTAACAATATAGCAATCGGTCCTCGGTACAACACAAATCTATAATTAACTATATGTACAAAGACGTACAGCTCCGTCGTTATTCGGATACAAGATATGCACACATCGAGAACAAGAGCGACCTAATGAAGCTGCAAACGCGGCGTGTTGCCGCACGCTGCGGTCTCCCCAAAATGTCCAGGTTTTACACGCGCTCCAGCCATGACTTTCATTAGCGCGCAGCTGCATACGAGCCCGGCGCAAAGTGAGGAAAACAAGAGCAGGTAGTCCACGCGCTAGTATTATCTTTCGCAGTTGCGGCGTCTGCGTCGGCGGCAGGACCTCTTGCCTCGATATCGCATTTCATAAAATAGCCATAATCGAGGGCCGCCGCATCGTGCGAGAGCTGCGGTACAGTGCACAGGGCGGCCGGATCCATGACCGCTGCCGTGACCATTAGGCAATGGCTAAAGTGCTCGCGTATAACGAATGGGGGAGGTAAGGTATTTATCGGATATTATGCAGATATATATATATATATATATATATATATGCTCGCACTTGTGAGAGAGAGGTTGTTTTGCCGCCGGTAAATTCCCACGTAAATTCACGGCCTATTGTGTTGCTCATATCATAACGTGTGCCGTTGCATCGCGCTCTGGCCCTGTCTGCACCTCTATATATATATATACCAATACCCTCCCCCCCGTGAGCAGATCTATATATATATATACACGCATGTATAGATATGTGCGCGCCGCGACCAGATCATATTTTACCTCTCAAAGGGAATTAGAGGCGTAGCGAGCTGATGGTGCCCGAGGGGTACGGGATGCGAAAAGGCAAAAGTGCGCATTTGACGCTGGTTAAATTGCCCTCTCCTCTAATACGCGTATGGATACTCCACTAAAGGTTTCGGTTATTAAGCTCAAGGATGCTTTGCTGTGTACCGGAGCTGCTGCACATATGGTCGTTTGGTCGCAAGGGGGGTCTTTTGTGTGCAGTGTTCTACGGAGGATCTCGTATGTATCGACGATGTTTGTCGGAGGACTTTCGCTCGAGGTATCGCGGAATTTGACGGGGAACTAGGTCGATGCTTATACAAAGAGGATGGAGACTCGAACATTATTAGCAATTTTCTAAAGCCTTGTTACATTTTTCTTCGGTTTAATACGATATTTTTTAAACAAGCATCTTTTTTATTTTTAGTTTCTTTTTTTTTTATTTAAAGCTTTAATATTTCCATTTAGGGATTTTATTTGCTCTGCAAAATACATAGAAAAATACGAATGTGGCAAATAATGATGCAACATTCAAAGCTTAAGGTTACACTGTTGGAGAAATGACAATATGAGTGGGGTATAATTTTGACCTCTGCATTTGGTACATGGGACATCGGCACAATATGTGCTCGAGGTCTTGGGCTTCGGTGCCGCATTGGCCTAGGGGGTTACTAACAATGTTTATTCGCGCAAGAGATGCTAGGAAGCTGTAATGGCTTGATATATATAGATTGATAGTTATAATAGCTCTCGTGAAAGGTTTTTCCTTTAAAACGAAGGTTTACGCTGTTTGGAATAAAAGTTTTAAAAGTAAATTTTGACCTTTGTAGCACCTTCTTCTTCAATTATATGGGCTGAAAATCTTTATTATTGTATTAAAAGATGAAGCAATCCTTATGAACCAAATTATTATTATCTTTATTATTGGCTGACAGTTCAAAACTATATATTAAATCCTAATAAAGAACTCATTCTTTGTGCGTTTAAAAAATACTGCTACAATAGAGAAATGTGATTCGCAAAGTTTTTAATTAAGACCACTCAATCATTTCGAATTGAACTAAATTGATATATTTCATAAAGCACCGTTATTGAAAATCAACTCTATATACGATGCACTTCTGTACCCATATATAATTCGCAGAAATCCAATTAGCTGCGTCGATTTAATTAAAAAAGCACGGTAAAAAAATTGAGGCTATACGAAAAGCTCATTCTCAAAATATCAAATATAAGCCCGCGATCGAAAATTGAGGGAGCGCGCGACAAAAAGTCTCATTTCATAAACGCTCGATAACTCGCCTGCTGCACACCAACAGAGAGAGAAAGAGTCTTGATGTCAAAGAGTCAAAAAGAGTCAAAAGTCGCGAGTACCGCAGCTGCAGAAGCCCCGCACCAAACCTATAGCTCGCGTGTGTGCGTGTATAATTCGGGAGGCGAAAGCAGCTCAAAGAGCCGCACACAGCGCGTGTACAGCCCAATTGGCATTTACAGCTGCACACACATCCTCAAACTCGAGGTCCCCGCGCAAACACAGAGCTAAACGCAGAAATAAGCGGCGCTCGCGCGCATGTAACACGTCAGACAGTAATCGCTGCCTGGAGCCGAGTCGGGCTCAAGTAAAGGGGAGCTAGGGGCCTCGCAACTGGCGCAAGGCGGCTAAAAGGGAAGGCGGATTAATCGTCGCGCGTATATAGGAGGCAGGTCTACAGGCAGCATCATCCCCGGCGAGTTCAGCTCTTACGGGGTGGAGGGGGTGGAGGGGGTGCGCGAGCGAGCGTTTTATCGCGTGCGGTCGGTGCCTGCGGCCACGCGCAAGCAACTTAACGAGCATAATACCCGTCAAAGTTCCCGCGCTCAAAGCGTCCCCCCGCCGCCTGCACCACCACCGACGTCGCCGCTGCACAGCTGCCTTGCGAGCGAGCCGAGCCGAGTCGAGCGAGCCAACTTCCCAGCGAACTTTCCGGCAAAGTGCGTGATCCGGCGGCTCGAGGCGGCTGTTCTCAGCCATTATGAAATCAGCGTATATAGGGGAGGTGCAGCGGTTTCATTCGCTCTTTCTCTCTCCCCCTCTCTCTCTCTCTCTCTCTCTCTAGTTGCCTGTAATTATCTGTCGCGCGCGCGCGAGCGACCGAGCTAATGCTCATTTTGCGGATGAATTTTCACGCTCGCTACTTGCTTGTCTGGTGGCTTTTCTGCGGATTCTTCGAGGTCGCGCGGAAGATTAAGAGCTTTTTTGCCCCGGTGTGTGTGTGCGTGTGTGTCTGCTCTTTATCGCTCGCGAAAGTCATTATCATATTTTTTTTGCTCTATTAAATACGTGCGGAAAATCATTTGCATTGTTTCTTTTAGCAAGAAAAAATTGTCTGCGCAGGTATTTATTGAGAAAATTTTCTATTAATCGTGAGAATTGCTACTGTGAAATTGTGCCTTAATGGTAATTGACTGATTAATACTTGAAGATTTACTTCAGGATATTGATTTGAGGGGTCAGTGTGTTATATAATCGATCATATCCCGTGACATAACATATCTGAAATGGATTCCAATTCCGTATGTAACACGCAATCATTGCGATATAATATTATAGCACTGTCGGATTTTAAATAAAACATCATTTGATAGGTACATTGCCATAAAATAGTCGTAATACTATATAATCGATCGGGAAACCATTAATCAAACATAAGCTTAAACAGCTGCAACTAATGATCATAATGCTAGAGTCTCGTTAAAGCAGTGCAGTTACAACGTTAATATTATTTTTTTGTCAATACGCGTGCAGGATTATTACTAATAATTGGCGTATAACTTAATTAATTTATTGATAATTAACAGTAGTTGCTTACTTATACTTGCGTACAAAAGTAGTAATAAGTGACCATAGTCATTCACATAATTAAAATTTATGCGTTTATACGAATTGAGAATACCGCACTTTTCGCATAATACTGTCAAAAAAAAAATATCATATATTTCACAATTGTGGCATAATAAATTTTCATCAACAAAAATTGTTACTGTCGTTCGAAGCGGAGTTTATTTAATAAAAAAGAAGAAAAAAGAAAAAGGGATCCATGGACTACTACCGCTGGTAATATCTAAAGTTTTCCAGTTTCTCCAATTGCGTGACAACTTCCCTTTTCTGCTCTTATTCTTCACTTTTCCTCGTGTTTTTGCGGTGGATCGCTTTACTCATAGAGAGAGAGAGAGAGTTTCGCTCTCGGCTGGAAGTCGATCTTCCGACAGTATGACGCACTTTTGCCCTTTCTTCGTCCTCTCTCACTCTCTTCCCTACTCTCTTTCGTCGTCCTTAGAGAATAGACTTGAAAATATGATCGTGTGAAAGGGGGAGGAGAGAGTGCACGAGAGGAGAATTGTATATATAGATAGCTGGCATGAGCCAAACTTTGGCAATATGCGTTCGTAACTCAAAATCAGGAAGTCTCTTTGCACATTTATCCCTCCTGGATATAGATATTTTGGGGAGAGAGGGCTTCTCATATTAACTCCTAGTTGAGCGAGTTACTCCGGATATTAAGTTCTCGGGGAAAATACATTTGCTAAACCTCATTTTCTTCGCAGTGCGAACAAAAACTTTGAATTGCTAGTTCACGACCATGACTTTAATATAAATACGCTTTATCAATTTTAATAATAGAACAAAGTTTTGTAAAAATTTAATAATCTATAAAAGAATGAATGAAGTAAAATAGAAAGAAAACAAAGGTTAAGGTAATAGTGAAAAGTAAGGTTGAATTTTATGAAAATGGAAAAGATCAATGGCCATTTGCAACTGTCTAACGTACGAAATAAATTTCAAATTCCATAAAAAGTTTTACTCGCTTATAAGATCTAAGATACCTATAGCGTTGCAGCGATGAAATTGCACCTGATAAATTTGTGACAATGAACTTGGACGAAGTTCCGAGGCAGAAAATAGGCACGCAGCATCCTCCGCATGGTATCTCGTCACTCGCTCGCGTCACATTGTGCGATAAATAACTAGCTATACAAGTTTGAAAAACTGCTTTCGCGTGAAATGATTTTCGCGTCGCGGGACAAAAGGGAGGAAGGTGGGCAGAAGCAGGAGGACGAAGAGGGCGGAGGAAAGGAGGCGATATTTTTCTCCATCGTGCCGCGGCACGAGACATTGGGCAACTTTTAAAGTGCCGTTATACGCTGGAGCAGAGCGACTAGTCATCTTTTTCACGTCACCCTTTTCGCCTTCCTATATAAAATCCCGACCCATTCCGTGTTCCATTCCGCGGTCTATAGCCATATATCCGCGAGAGCAAAATAAATAACAATAAAGCGGAATCAATGTACCACGAATATATGTAGAGCAAAAAAGGAGGTATTGTATAACTGATATTGTGCTTTTTTTAACATTTTTCTTGAATTTCCTCGTTGCGCAAAACCTCCTTTTAAACCTGTTGTTTCGATCAATTCGCTATGATTCGTAATAATTTTTTTTTTTGCAGCAAGTATCGAAGCTCCGCTACGAACACTTACATAACTGTAAAATTTTTTGTAGAATTGAAAATTGCAATGAAACCGTAGAAATTAGTGTGAAAAGTATGCATAATAAAACTAACAGTTGGCATGGTTTACCCATCACACCTACGCAGATTTTTTGTTATTCTATTTTAGGGAAAAATTTCATTGCATTCGCTGTCATCCAACTAATTCTTCATTAAGCGTAATTTAAAAGACTTACAAGTTTGTCGTGTTGCTTTTTTTGCTTTGAATGGATATCCAGTTCACAATTTCTGTTTTACTATCTTATTGCGTAATATCGACTTTTCGTCAAATACCGTGTACCATATACTCTTTAAATATTGTATACGAAAGATTACACTTCTAGCTGCCGATGATAATTTACTGCCAGCTCGTCTAGCTCTTCCACGATATTTACATCCCATCAGCTGGATACTTTGTTTAGTTTTTGACTTATCGCTCCAATATATCGCGGCTAAAAGCGATCCACTTTGTCTTTCTAATGCGTCGCAAATGAACGAATAAATATGTATATATATATATATAAGCAAGGATCGAAAAAATATCGCCCCTATCTGGACTCCTCCCTCCGTTAGCGCTTATTCCACCAGGTAAAGTAAATCTCTCCTTCCTCCCCCTGCTTCTTTTACGTTGTAACGCCTCGACCCCCAGACCCGTTCGCACGAGCTTGCACAAAAGAAGCCCCTAAAATCGGAAAACTGCGGCAATAATACCGTATATACGTGTGTGTGTGTCTGTGTGTGTATGCGCGAGAAAAAGGAGGAGAAAGATGCTCATCGTGTGTATGTAGAAGTGTTATGGGCGTAAAGGGTAGCCGAACGAAAGAGGCCAAGGGGGAGATAGAAAGAGAGAGAGAGGAAGGAAGAGATCGAAACTCTGTAAAAGTCGTAGACTTTTTTTTCTTCTCCCTCAGCATTGAAATTTTTCTAGGTATAACTCAATATTTTTTCTAATTTACACGCCGCGCGAAATCCAATATCGACGGGTCTGGAATTAGGAACGTGTTCTTGTATAGATGCATACTTTGGACCGATGCTTGGGTGTGTGTAGTACTACATGGTTTAGCCACGAGCTCGCCGATGTTTACCCCCGATATACTCGGATTTACTTATTTGCTGGCGAGCACGCGCAAATGAACGAATACCCATGTACGTATAAGGCAGATCGTAAATCGGGACATGGGACCACTGTTCTTGGGGGTGATTTGACGGCGCGTATCCGGCTTGTTGCCCTCATTGTCAGTGTTGCGCGCCAAGGTCGATGAAAAGGGGATAACGCAGGGGGGAGGGGG
>UELU01138414.1:25446-55103 GCA_900490025.1 Megastigmus dorsalis | reverse complement strand
GGGGGAGGAGGGGGAGGGGGTCTACGTGGCTGATGCTGCTGCGCTGGACTGTTGTTGTAAAAGCAGAAAGGAAAACGAAAAGAGTGACGCAGCCGGGTGCCTCGTTACTTCGGGCTTTTGCCCCTTGGATATCGTTCGCTCCAATTTACGATCGGAAGCGCGTCCTCTACTCCGACATTTTCGATGCTTGTTTTGCTCTCTCTTCCTTTCTCTCTCTCTCTCTCCTCTTCTCTGGTGGCTGAGACTGAAGCCAGCTTTATAGCTATACGAATACTCGCTGTGGAGTTTTCAGGTTTGAGCCCGAACTCGTCTTTTTTTCTGATTTGGTCGAATCAAGGTACTTCTCCCTGCATTTTAAAAATGTTTCTCACTTGTGAATCAGCTTCTTCTGGATTATTTATGATGTCAGCAAAGATTCATAAAGTAAATGTCAGCTTTATCATAGCGATTGACACTTACATATTAATCTCATCAATAACAACACTATAATCTATCGAAAGTGGAATTAAATAATCTAACAATATTGACAACATAAGTACACACATTTTCAGATGTGCATTTTAATCCGCTCAATATTGCGATAATAGAACGTTAATTAAAGTCAACCCTCAGATTTATTATTCAATCACGAAGTACAGGTATAGGTATAGGTAAAGGTATAAAATCCCAGCATAAAATCAGCCAAGTAAATTAAACGATCATTAGCGTAGCCGGTATCCAAATAAATCTTATCCGCATTCACCAAAATAAGGAATATAAAAGCTGACCGTTTAACGATCCCCTCAACCGAGTAGGCCACGATCGTATATAACCCCGCGCGCTCGAACAAACAGAGTCGATTCGCGGAATAAGAATCCACTTGTAAAATTCAATGGCTTCATTAAAACTTTCTTCTCGGCCAAGAAGAGGAAGAGGAAGAAGAAGAAGAAGAAGAAGAAGAAGAAGAAGAAGCAGAAGAATGCACACTCCACCGTTTGGGCTGGTCTGGGCTGCACATCTATCGAAACTCGCGCAGACGTCTATTCGCGAGTCGTTCGGGTCGGCGAACAATAGGCACTTCGCTCGTTCCCCCAACTACTGCATATAAGTATATATCCATCGGCATCTCAGCCTCCGTTCATACACACACATGCACACAGGCGTCCATACACACGCATGCTAAACAAATGACCGTGTCGCGGAAAAACCACGCGCGGAGCGACGACTTACATACCCGTACATACACATGCATTACAGGCTCGTTCGCGGAAAACTTTTCCAACCCAAAGTTTTCACTCACTCTCTCGTTCGCTGTCTCTCTCTCTCTCTCTATCTCTCTCTCTTGTGCGCAGCGGGAAGATTTTCATTTTCCCAAGGACGCGAAACAAGTTTGCCACTAGGCGCTCGGCTCGGCTCGGCTCGCGTGTTCAGCTCGCGCAGGGACTCGCTCTGCTACTGCCGCCTTATAGCAGCGTAAACTTCAATTTGTCGGTATATGAGGGCGACGAGGCGCGCGAACAAGAAAAAGAGCAGCCCCGGCTACGGCAGCAACACACGCGTGAAAATAAGAATTTCGACTTGTGCAGTGTGTGGGTTTTGTATACGTGTATACTTACTTAGGGCTCGCGCGGCGAAATCTCGAGAAAACGCAATTTCGCGCGCGACGTGATTCGCTTGCCCCTCTCCCCTCTGCCCCTCTCTCAGTCTCTCTCTCTCTCTCTCTCTCTCTCTCTCTCTCTCTCCACTCTCCCTCTTTGAGCGAAGGGAGGAAATAACAACGCGAGCGCATAGGGGAGAAAGAGAAGAGAGAGAAATAATGCCCCCAAGGGGTTGCAGCACTAGATTTTCGGTGGCTCACGCGAGTCCCTCTCTCTCTCTCTCTCTCTCTCTCTGTGTATGTGCGGGGCTGTGGGTGATAGGGACGTGCGGCCTGTGAAATCGATCGATCGGAGAGCTGGCTGCTGCCGCCGCGGGTAATATAGGGAAAATCTATACCTCTCTGCAGCAACTCCCTTCTCTCCTGTGCCTCTCTTTCGCGCTCTATCTCATTCGCCGAGCTTAATTGCTCCGAAACATAAATTCTTGGCGCGTGAACGTATATACGCGCGCACGCGTTCGCGTCGGGGTCTGTGTATTAATTTCAACGTGCGAGGGAACCGCCGCCGCCGCCGCCGCTATTGTTGTTGCTGCTCCTATCGATATCTACGCTGAATCGGTCGAATTTTGCGGTGCAGATGAGAGTGAGAGAGGGAAAGTTTGGGTTTTTCCAAACGTTTTTGATTCTCTCGCGCGATATCGTGTAGCGGTTTAGCTTATATTTATTTAGCATGCTTTTATTTTTGATAGCTACTTGGTTGTCAAAATCAGAACAGAAATAATATAAGGTAAATCGCAATTGGTAAATACAACATATTTTGTTAATGCAAGAGCTTCTGAATAATGTACCACTGTTTGATTATGAATATACTTAATTTCCCAAAATAATGAAAAGCGTCATTTCGCAATGTATAAATCAATGGCGTTTATTAATTCCACATTTTTTACAGCAATTCAGATAAATTCCAATGTAAATTAATTGGATGCGTAAATATTCGGAGCAAATGAATTAACAATCGTCAGCAATATCTACAAAAGCTTTATACCGAAAAAATAAATCGAGCCATCATTAATCTGAATTTCGATTAAACATTCGAAAAACCGTTAAATCTGTGGATATATATATATTGATGCCAATTATTCAGCTCCAAATAAACCGTATAAACAACGAATTGCATCAATTCATCAAAACGAAACAAAACATCAATTTTATTCTCTCCTTTAAGAGTCGCACGCGTTGCCAAGCATAAATAATAACTATACACAAACAGCAAATTTCAATTGCAAAATTTATCATCTAGTCAGACAAGCTGGAAATTACTTTCAATAGATTCTGATTACGCGAGAAGCAGGAGTATATATATATATATATATATATGTACGGATTCACCACCTTAACATAGACGCGCCAGAGTGAACTTAACAAGCTGCCTGCGTATAAATCCCCGTTAGCGTTGCTTGTAAAAGAAGTGACTTTTTGTTGAAACTCGGGAGCGTCGCGTCGGGACGAGGGCAGAATGAACGGGTAGGACGATACATCCGTCTATTACCACCTGTTTGCCGCCGCCGCGGCTGCGTTTGTGTGTCGCCGTGGACCGTCCGAGAGAGACACGTATATAGACTCTGCACTGTGTGCGCGCATGTATATATACAGAGCGCGCGATTTTCGGGGCTTTGCCCAACGAGAATTAAGCTCGTGTATACCTTACGCGCTTTATCAGTTCTCCACGTGCTCTGTCTCCGGCTGCTGCCGCGACCCTGTGTTTGCAGGTGCGACGAAAAGTGGCGCGGCACTCGATGCAGAAATATCGCGTTCGCATAGCTTCTAGTCGGACAAAATGTTGGCGAAATCATCACGCCACTTTAAACTCGAATTAGCGCGAATAGTGTAACGAACAGTTAGAGAGCAAACAACACGTACTTTGATATATAATTGTTCCAACAATAACATAGCTGTACAAGTCTGTGTACACGCAGCGGCAAGTTTTTTTTTTTTTTTGGCAAATTAAGGTGCCGGCCCCCGCACTTCATCATTAGATAAAATCCCTTTATCAGATTCTAACAAGCCTCGAGCGTTCCATTAAGCTTGCAGGGAGACGCGAAGAACAATAAGGAGCTGCTCTCTCTCTGGCTCTCTCTCCCTTTTGTTTAGATTACACATGTAAAGCAGCAGCCCACCCGCGTGTGTGCTCACACTTAGCGTAACGAGCTAGAGCAACGGTACCGGGGCGACCATGTATAGGCATACCATACGAAGTCTAAGCGCTGCTCCGCGGTATTTGCCTTGCTCATCTTGGGGGTATTGCGCTTGCGGACGCTCTACACAGCTTTTACATCTGATTCCCCTTCGCTCCTCCCAGCTATCTCTTCATCTGCGCGACACATTCGTTACTCTCCTCGCCGCGTGTCTTTGTCCAATGATTTATACATTTTTACTTTCGTCGCACTGCAATCGCGAGAACAATCACGCAGTTTTATACCTCCGATCGAATGTGTATACGCGATAAGGGCATCGAGGAGGCGCACAAATGCGATTCCAGCCTTTCTACGTCTGATCGTATATAGCTGCAAGAGCAGAGAGAGAGAGAGAGAGAGAGCATTTCGAGGCCGCATTGTAACGTCAATCCCGAGCCGCACAATGAAAGTCCATATATCGGCCGAGTCCCTTTGTTAATAACATCAAAATCGATGATATGGGCTCCGCGGGCGCTCGACGCTCTCCGCACCAACAACTATATAGCCGCATCGCACGCTCGTCGCGGTTGTTTTCTCTAAAAGCGGCCACCTGAATAGCCAAGTGCTCCGCGGTGCGCCGGTACGCGTGCATAGTATGCATCATATATGTATATGTATAGAAGTAAGGCTAGTCCGGGCTTGTGTACACCGAGACGAGCCTATACACACCTAGTCGTAAAGCCTGAGCGCGGGCGAATATCCCCCCGAGTTTTGCTTTGATAAACGACAGGCGCGCGCCATGTCTGGCCGAGGAGGAGGCAGAGAAGGAGGATAGGAGAGCGGCAAGTTGAGAAGTTGCCTCGCTCGCTCGTCCCTGTCAAAAGCGAGCTCCTATGCACGAGGCTTTCCCTCTAATCCTCTAGACAGTCCGCGAACCGATAATATCTACATGATGCCGGTGCAGTAGCCGAGCTGCAACCGCTCCTCTACTCGTGCGTTGGCTCTTATTCCCGTGTAACACGCCGGGGCTGCTGCGGTTCGTTTGAAATTTCGAGCGGATGGAATTTAGAACCGCGAGATGAGAAGGCGCTTGCCGCTGCCGTTGCTGCTGCCGCTGCTGCTGCCGCTGTTGATGTTTTGGCCGAGTTTATTTTGCTGCTGGAAAGATAGGCTGCTGCGCGCGCTCCTTTTCATTATCCTTTCAGACGCTGTGAATGGGTAATTTAGGGGATTACTAATAATCAGCGTATTAAATAGTACTTTTAGGACTCATGCATTTGTTTGTGTATTCTCTCTTAGATATGCCAGTTATACACTTTTATATAACAATATTATTGGTATTGTGCTATGTATCAAATACATATTTTGTGTAAAATAATATACCCTTGATGCAAGTTTTTTTTTATCCCGATATTCGTATTATTCCGCGAATAATAAACAGCAATGATTTTTTTTCTTCAACTTCAATTTTACCGGCCTCGCGCAAAATGTTAACCCAACAGCAAAATTGATGTTCGATATAATCCAGTGGCAGGTGGGCTTATGAAAAACAGAGTAAGTGAACAACGACTGGTTCTTTTTTTTTTTACTTACTCCGGATTTACCTCCCTCGTTACCTGCGATACTCGAAAAATATAAAAAACTAAATAAAAAATGAACTAAAAACCTATAAAATAAAAAAGAAAAAAAATTTACCCTCTAAAACTGGCGATCGCGCAAAAAAGAGGCAGCGAAACGTGCGCGCCAGTGCACACAAAGACAATCCGGACGGACCACGCGCGCTAACCGTGATACACACGTACAACGCATACACACGCGCGAGGAGCGTTCGTCGAACCAAAAAAAAATAAATCCTCGCAGCCTTTTGCTGCGCTCTCGCCGCGGACGCACACTGCGCGCTATATATGTGCACGCTTCACGCTGGAATCGAAGGAAATCGGCCAATTTGGCGAAAATCGACAATCGTCAGTCGTTACATGGGCGCGCACGCAGTGAATTCTCATCGCAGCTATGTTTCTCTCTTTAAAGCGCTCGCTTATACAGCGGCACACCCGCAACACACACGAGAAGGGCAGAGAGAAGGAGAGAGAGAGAGAGAGAGAGAGTGAGAGGAGAGGGGAGAAGGAGTGAGGAACGAAATCACCGACGTGACTGAGGAAGTTAACTAAGCGGAAGTGACACACGCGCAGATGTACAGCGAACCAATCGTTGCACGCCGATCGTTGAATCTGTAATTGTGATTGCTACGACCGCTTGCGCTCGTTTTACGCGCGCGTTCTCTTGTGTCTCTATATATATATGCGGGCTAACTGTGTAATCGAGGGAAAGAGACTTTGAGATTTAGATGCTCGAACGGTATTGTGTTCTTTGTAAAGCACGGATATAAAAATATATATATATATATCTGTGCTTTACAAAGAACACAATACCGTTCGAGCATCGGTATCGATGGAAATAATAAAAAAATCAAGGTAATTTATGGTGTAAAAATTTTACTCGAAATATATCAAGATATTAGGTAGATAGGTAATGAAAAAATTATCTTCTGATCGATAAACTTTCGCCCAACGCAATTTAACCAAACAATTAATCATTGCGCTGGTGTATACAGAATTCCAAGTTTGAAAAATCAACGGGTAATGCGCGGTGACGAAAGCAGAACTTGAACGAATAATTATAGATGAAATGAGAAAGAGAAAAATTGCAAGTGATCGTAAGGAAAGGATATCCACGGATTGACTGGAACAGTATAGACGGGAAGGAGAGAAATATAGCTAGCTAATTACTTGGAGTGGACCTACAAACGAGGAAAGAAACAAGGACTTTTATTCTCCCTCCCCCCATTCCCCCCGCTCCAGCCATCTAAGACCATTCATTCCGTTCAATGATCGACAGCCTTAATTACACCATCCGACTAATAGGCCAACTTCAAACAATGGCGCTAACGCGCCAATAGAACTTTTCTCTCTCCGGGGCGAAGAGGGAGACACAAAGTTCGTACTCGACGTCGCTCCTCTCGACCTTCTCTCCTCGGTCCTCTACGTATAGGAAGTGAGTAGCTTTGACAGTCGGAACCTTGCGGCGTTCGACTACCCCCCTCTCTCTCTCTATATATATCTCTCTATATCCCTCTCTTCCTCGCAGGATCGAAACTTGTATTCGTGATTTAAAGTCATAACTTTTCTACCCGCAAGAGCTGCCTTGCGGGCACTTTCTCTCCAAGTCTATATTCGCAAAATTGATTTAATTTAACCGTGGCGTTGGCGTTGATTTTATTGAACCCTTTGGCAAGAATAATATTGAAGTTAAGACGGTGGCGAGCTCGTGATTTTATCATAATTGGAGGTTATACGACATTGATCGTAGACTGCATATACTCCTTGAAGAATAAAAATAATCTAGATATTTACAGTATTAAAACCTTTCCAATGAAACTTGTTTTAAGTATTATACATAGATAAAACTTCATTTATCGGTATTTTTATATGCCTTTTTATATATGTGCGCAACAGTTTCATTAAGAATAAACATTTGAATGCAGTAAAACTTTTTATACAGAGACTTGGCGAGTTTTGCGAAATAACATTTATTACGGATTTTGACAAGCTAATCGAATAACGCGCCTAAAATATTAAAATTATAATAGCATATATTATTATACGGGGCTGCAGGAAAGTTTTCGTCAATTCAAACAATTCCTTCGATTCGGCAGTAAAAAGTTTGACAGGGTAAAACTGGGGAAAATTGCAAGTTCCAAATTGATCGTTAGCCCTTGCAGTTTCTCGAGCACACAGCGTTTAACGACGGACCAGAGAAAGTTTCGTCCATATTTCAACGTTAATTGGATTAACGTTGACAAGCTACAACCAAGGAAACGCGCTTTTTTTTTCACTTTCTCAAAGAGCGAAGTTCTGTAACGTCGATAACGATTTCTCTTCCCGCGCGTACAAGTCTGTTTTATGATTTCAACAGTTGAGCCGCGCATAAATTTAGTAAATGTCAGCAGATATTCGAACGTGTTCGTGCGATCCTGCATCTGTATATATATATATATGTATGTTCGTTAAGCCTGTGAAGTGTCTCAAACGAATTCTGCGACTGGTGGATGCGGACTATTGCGGACTGTTCAATGCGTTTATTTGTTTTTCATTTGAAACTTTTCGTCCTACATAGGATTGGCGTCGATATTAAAATCGAAAATATTAGCTAGGCTACGATTTTTATTCAAGTACAAATTAAATTACCTGAGCACGTGTGCAACGAATCAATCCAAAACTTCCGCGAGTCGGTATATAAATCCGTGAAGCCGGCGTAGAACTCGTTTCTACAAAGCATTCG
Source organism: Megastigmus dorsalis (assembly GCA_900490025.1). Taxonomy (NCBI): domain Eukaryota; kingdom Metazoa; phylum Arthropoda; class Insecta; order Hymenoptera; family Megastigmidae; genus Megastigmus; species Megastigmus dorsalis. Next base: position 47,015 of record UELU01138414.1, on the reverse strand, counting down.
CTAGAGAAGCTCCAACTCGAGATATACATCCAAGACTTTTTACACGCCAAATCATGAAGTAGTCTCGATCTCTGTACCCTCGTCGCTCGAGGGCATGCAAGCGCGATTTCTCTACGAATTTTACTTATTCCTTCTGTCCCAGTGCGCGACCAAAAGACCTTGATCAGTCGAACGCGAATCTTCCTTATCTGTGTACACACACGCGCCTGTGTGTACTCACTCTTCTCGAGCTGCCCACAGACACCGATGTTGGCCCTGCTCGCGTCCTTTTTAAGCGAGCCAACGACTGACCCCGCTCTAGCCTTTGATCTCTCTGGGGCTCTTGCCAGTCTTCTTCCCTCTCGCACGCTCTCTCTCTCTCTCTCTCTCTCTCTCTCTCTCTCTCTCTATTTCTCTGCTTTTTTTCCCTTCTCGTTATACGTGTGCACGAGTTACGTGTGTACGGATATCCGAGAACCCGTCGCGTCTTTTTAAAAAGCCTTGTGAATACGATATGTTTTTCTTCTATTTTTTCGTTCATTATTCCGGGTGAGTTGAGAATCGATTTTTATGGCTCATTTTTCCTAGTCCGCTGATGGTTATCTTACCATTTTTACCGCAGTTCATTTTCATATTAAAAATTGATCTTATTTTTCCACGAGTAGAAATGAAAACAATTTTATAGAAAATAAAGCATGACGATTATCGCAGTAAAAGGAAACAGACAAACTTACGAGCAAACTTACATGGAAATGATGCTTTGTTTTATTTCTAACAAGGCTTTTATTCAAGTATTTCACTTTTATTGAAGTGTTACATTTGTGAAGTGATTTAATAATAACGTTATAAAAACTTTAATGCTTTTAGGTAATATAACTAATAAGCTGCTGTATATTTTCACGAGGTAAAACGAAAGTTAAAATATAGCAAACATTACTATATACTTTTACATTCTGGAGAGTAAAATGTTTTTGTAATATTTATTGCCTCGACTCGATATAATTTTTATGCCAACATAAGATTCTCAGATAGTAAAAGTAAGGATGATTTTATTCGAGAAAGGATATTTTAAGGAGGCTCGCACATAGCCGGTATAGGGATCCTGACGAGATATATATGTGCGAGAGACCTCAGGATTATGCTTTTTTACGTCCTCTTTATGATTAATAAAATTTACGTTATATTCGTCGAGTTTTTCTCTTGCTGCTGCGGGTCCGCGCTCTGCACGAAGCTCTGAAATATTATACAAGTGCCTATCATTTCGTTTCTGTTTCATCCCTCCATTTTCTCCCAACAACTTCAGATCCTGGCTCATTACTTTAATACGCGCGCTCAGAGCGAAAATTATTTCGAAATGCCAGCTTTTACATGGGCTGCAGCATTCATGTCAATTCAAATTTCTGCGCGTAATTAATTCAATCATTGTTGCGTAAATATTGAGTTACTAAAAGCATGTTCACGAATGAAAAGTAGTTCGCAGTAAAGACATTTAGCCCATTGCAATAACGTTTAATCAACTAATTTGATATTCTCTCACAATGGAATTAGCTATTTAATTAACTGGTAATGCGCATCGATATTTATACCAGACAAAGCTTTCAGCCTCGAGGGCAAAAAGAATTCCTAGAAATACGTAAAAGCTGGCGGCGCGCATTTATATATTTCTGCGAACGTCACCATCGGCTAATGGCTTACCGAGTAATATGTAATTACAATAGTTGATCGCTACAAAGGCAATGGACTCGCAGATCCCAGATTTCAAAAACTGCACGTATCAGCTCAATGCTCGCGAGAAGTACTGCAGATGCGACAGCGATACGCGAACTCGAGCAATCAGACCGGTCGTGCACGAGCTTTCTCTCTCGGACATGGTAGCAGCAGCGACAGACACAATAGCCTTTCCCCACGGTCAAAGCTTCGACTCTCGCAAGTGTGTGACCTCCTCCCACTACTCCACCCACGACTGAGTTTAATTAATCAGATATAGGGAGCGAGCAAGGGAGAGAGTAAAAGCACGCGCGTTCGAAAGTAGACGTGGCGCGAAAATGAAATTGCAGCCCTGCACTGCATCGAGTCGCAATTCGAACTCGACTTCCTCTCTCGTTCTATCTCTCTCTCTCGCTCTCTCTCTCTCTCTCTTCCCAGTGATTGAATTTAGGTCGCAGAAACAAATAACTGTCCCGCGCAAGCTCGGTGGCAGCTCGCAAAATTGTCGTACTCCGACAGAGAGAGAGAGAGAGAGAGAGAGAGAGAGAGAGAGAGAGAGAGAGAGAGGAGATACGTTGCTGCAGCGAACGAGCAATCTCGAGATCGTCGATTAGGATCAAATTCCGATGTATCGACGCTACTGCTGCAGGCCCGTATAGCCGGGGCGGTGCTTGCGACGAGGCTCCTATAACCTCGTTGTGAGAGCTATCGGGCGGTCGTCTCGACTCTCCCGCCGTCCGCCCGCGCCCGAGAGTTTTTACACTCCTCCGACCCTCAGCTGCAGAGATGGGAGTTAATAATGAAATTCCGGGTTGCACTTCATTTCGGATCTCCTTCGTACCCCTTTTCCGAGAGTTGTACGAGCTGCTGCTGCCTTGTATATACCAGGTGAGAGCCTTTCATAAAGCGACCGGGCCGTGAGCTTCTCTCTCTCTCTCTCTCTCTCTCTCTCTCTCTCTCTCTCTCTCTCTTTCTTTCACTTTTAGCGCGCCGCTGGAAAATTGCTTACTTTGGTAGGTTGTAGTATACGTTTGGGCCGTGTGCGAGCATTCAGCCGGCACGAGTTTTTTTAGTGAGGATATATCAACTTGATTGCGCCAGTTTTGTTTGATGAAATATTTAGGGGCTGCTTTTTATGAGATGCTCGGGTTCAACTGAGCCTCTTCGCTCTGCCTATCTCTATACTGCGTCTGTTTTATTTGGGCCTATATTCATTTGGGTTTGGATGCCGATTTTCTTCGAGCTATAAATTAGGAAAATAATGGCTCTACACGGTAAGCGGACATGGGTAAATAATTACAGACTGTGCAGGAAAAAGTTAAGCTGCTATTTATGCGGATTTCTTTATGTTTCAAGTTTGTCAAGTTTATTTTTTTAAAAACTGAAGCGGAACACAATACCTATAACATTAATAAAATATTAATTTATTGAATACAATAATAACGCTCATAAAGGAACGGATCGAAATAATGTTTTATCTATTTTTCAAATAATGCTTTTTTTGCGGATAAATCAATTCGTTATTGTTAATCCCATATACCATTTATATTTCCAGCGGTATAAAGTCAAGCCGCGAGCTACCAACAATTGACAAAAGCCCCTTAAATAAAGTGCAGCGACTCGGTCGTCGAAAAGTAAAGCCCGCGCGAATTAGCGCAAATACATTAACTGTGCTCGCGCGCTACACTCGCCGCGCGCAGCAACGAATGATCGTCGCCGTATAATAATACGACTATGGCGGCCCCAAGGAGCTAAAGACGACATTATTTAACGCGGCCATCGCTGCATGGCCCAGCTCGTAGCTCGCGGAAGTGTCGAGCGTTTAGGCAAAGTGGCCGTGTCGTATCGTCCGAGCAGCCTTATTAAAACATTCTCTCCCCAGCTAAATATTCTCTTTACGAGGCGCGCGGTACGGTCGAGCCGGGCGACGCCGCGGCAAATAACAGAACGAGCGCACGCGCTTCAGCTTGAAATTAAAAAGGACACCGAACCGTTTATGTATACATGTACGTCGCGGAACAGAGGAAGACGGCTATAAAGCCGCTGCTCGCGCATAATTGCAGGAACATCTCCCATTTGCAAGTTGCGCTTATTTCTGTGTATGTGTGTATGTTCTCTCTCTAGTCGGACGACTTTACACGTCGCGCAATGTCGAATTTCAGCGGCGAGGCTTTTAGCGGTCGCTCGCTAGCGCATAGGCGTGCACTCGGTCCTAGACTACAATGGGTACACGAGAGACGGCTGCGGGGATTATTCAAATTTTTATTTGTCCTGACGAGGTCGACGGTGGAAAGGGGGCTCCGACATTTGTGCGCCGCCGGCAGGGTGTTTAACGCGGACTTTCGACGGCTAATTGAGAGCGAGAAAATCCACGCGGATGCGATTAGCATTTTGACCAACTGCGCACGCGGCTGGACTTTTACTTTCGCGGCCTGAGAAAATACAGCTCGACAGATTATGAGGTGATTTATCTTTTGCCCCGGCACTGGCTGCAGTGCTTTATTTCGTGGAAGCCGGTCGGCCGTTGATTATTTGTACAGTTGAAAGCTAACTTGGATTGTCCAACGGAAGAGTTTTGACAAAAGTTATAATGGCAAAGCCAAAACTATTCTACTTAACATCGTTGTCGTTAATGAAATTAAATCTACTGCGCTTCTTGTTGTTCGAGTATATCGAATAACATTTCGATTCTCGTAGCGACTCTTTACTTTCGTACCAGTCGCGCGGTTCGAAAGCTCATAAGCCCCATAGTCTCGTTGCCCTGAACGCGAGGATATTCCGATTATAAAGGCAGAGAACGGGACCGAGATCTTCAATATCCCGCGTATTCTCGCAAGTCTTGTTCCGCGGCTTCGATTTGCATGTCTCCTAATTAAGGTACGCAATTAATGAGAGTCGTCATGGATAGAGGCTCTAAATTACGAAGAGATTCAGCTAATTACGCCCGCAGAGCTGCCGCGCGCTCTCTCTCTCTCTTATACCCCGGCCGGCCTGTAATCGTCATTAACGAGGCAGTGAAACCTTATTCTTCTCTCTCTCTTTCTCTCTCTCTCTCTCTTTCTATACCGTCGAAAGCGTTCGAGTTTCTCTTGCCGAGCACATAATTTCCTTCGGGATTCCGAGCGCGATTCGCGTCCAGGAATTTATTCGAAATTAATACGTAGCTCGCGTGTTTAGCGTCTCCGGCGAATTCTAGAGGAACCTCGAGCTTTTCGACCTTATACTTTTCTCTCTCTCTCTCTCTCTTTCTTTTTCTCTCCATATATCTATAGAAAAGTTACAGTAGTAGTGTCGTTGTATAGGTGTATACGAGTTCGCGATCAGAATTTTAAGCGTTAGAGGAAGAGTGAGAGAGAGAGAGAGAGAGAGAAAGAGGGAGAGGGGTGAGAGAGATGGGGGAAGAGAAGTAGAGGCTTGGCCGGAAATTAGGAAGATCCGATATCGCCTCGCTGGAATTACAAGTAACCTCATTATTGGATGAGGCGAGTTTATGCCGGGGGTGTACAAGGAACGGGCGGGTAACTATAGTGGCGGCGACGCCGCGCGAAAGAAAAAAGAAGAATAACAAATGAAAGAAGAGGAAGAAGAAGAAGAAGAAGAATGGCGTAGGCGAGCGCGCGAAAGCGGGCAGCTGCTCGAAAGGGGATAGAAAGAGAGAAGGTATGACGAGGACGACGTGCAGCTGATGTATACGCAGCGAGCGGCAGCTTCTCTGCGCGCGAAATGAAGAACAAGCGAGAATTGAGTTTGCGTTTTATGCAAAAGCTTGCGGAATTCATTTCTTAGTGTGTCGGTAGCGAAAAAGGCATTTTCCCGAGAGCGTGAGTGAATAAGAAAGAGAGAGAGAGAGAGAGAGAGGATAGGAAAGAGAGATGGATTGTAATAAGTGACGGCGAAACGATGCAAAATGCAGGGAGGATTGGCTTGCTCGAGTGTCCGTTGCTTGAAAAATTTCAGTTTCTAAGAAGCGCGAGTTGTCAGAACGTGTAATATTTCGCTACACGTTGGATGAACTAGCAACTGTTTCTGCAGAATAGATTGTATGTACTGGGAAGTTTCATTATATTCGTTTTCGTTTTTGCAAAAAAAAAATAAAGTGATACGATGTACATTGACAAAAAGGGGGTAAACTTCGTAATAAAAAGTGCTGAGTGCATTCGAACGTTTCGTATGATACAAATTCAAATGTTGCAGATGTGAGAGCTGTTTTATTTTTGACAGAGCATAGTATATAAAAAAAGATATAATACACGCGTTGATCTTGGTGGAGGTAATAGAATAAATGATAAAGTTTTAGAATTTGTAATTACACCGCAATTGAAATTCAAATAACGTCTTCTATGAAAGTTAGTGTATTTTATTAAGGACGTGATTAAAAAGTTATAAGTTTGTAATGATTAACATATGAAACGCGAGGCTGTTATAGCGCTAATTTCTTGTGTACACTATATAGGTACGCCACAAAGTTGGAAAATATTCTGTATGCAATCTAATATAATAACTGAAATCTACCACCGAAACAATATATATAGCTTTTGACCAGCATGAACATTCGAAAATCAAAATACGTAGATAGAACAAAGGATAAACTGTTCATCCGTTAAAACTCAAATAAATAAAAATCAATGAATGACACGCAAACACACAGCCCATATAGAGAGACTGGCGAACCTGTATACTCAAGCACGTACGGCCCAAACATGCAGCCTGCTTTCAACGCGTGTGGCTCGTTTCTCTCTCTCTCTCTCTCCTTTTCTTTCTCGTTCTCTCGGTGCATTCCGCAGTCGGTGAAAACCCCCACGGAGTCGCAAAAACTCTACAATATATCAACATTTTTATGACTTCTCCACTCTAGACCTCCTCTCGCGCCAACATTTTTTACAGACTCGCCGCGAACGTCCGACCGTATTTTCGTTTTTCCTCCTCTCTCTCTCTCTCTTTTCTCTCTTTTCCACCGCGCAGCTATCCCACTATACTCTCTCTCTCTCCCTCTCGTCACCCCTTAATACTTTCGTTCTCTCTCGTGCGCTGACACTTGATGTATTCCGGATTAATGCAAACGGCTAATGTTATGTTAATGTCCCAGCGGCGCGGCGGCAACTCTCTGCTCGTTCAGGTATGAACTGGTGTGGAAGTGAACGAGAGTGAGTGAGTGAGTTAGAGAGAGTGAGAGAGGGAGAGAGAGGGACGAGTCGACCGAGCCGCCGCACCGTAAATACACCGCTCGGAATAATCCCGCAGCCGTTAAGCCGAGCCCGTTTCCCCCGCGTTTGAACCTGCAGAAACCTTCGCCCGCGCCGCGGCGATTTACTGTTTGCGCGCGCTCGCTGCACAAAAAAAGCGCAGCTGGAAAATTAAACCGCGAATTCCCGTGCGGAGATCTACAAGTGTGAGTTCCTCTTTTACCTTCATAGCGAACTCCTATATATCATACGTGTGCTTTACCCGTTTTTTCTATCTGTCTCTAGTGCATACATATGAGCAAATTTTATGTTTGCAATGCGCTGTTCGGACCAATAGGATATGTGCGTTTTTTCCCGTATTCGTAATTTTCAGGGTGTTTAATGAGTGCAATGAAAATTATGAAGCACCAGCAGGTACACGGTATCCAATTACTACACTATACTAGCGGGATTTCTTAGTTTTACGAAAATATATTTGTAATTCCCTTATAATTGTATAAGAGATAATTAAAAATTAGTGTGATTGCACTTCTTATAAACTAATTATATAATTCGTAGTGCAACTGAATCAAAACGTGCAGGATATTATCACCCCTTTTTTATGTATATTGCAGAAGACTATACACAAACCATATAATTAATTTAAATTTTTAATTATTTCTTCCTATCCATGCAAGTGCAAATTTCCTGCGTATCGATAATACCGTAACTCATCATTACCGACACTATGAAATCATCCAACTGTATGTTTGGTGTAACAGCATAATTGCGTACTGATATCAACTTATTAATTTCAGAAAACATACCGATCTTGCAAACGAACCAGCAAAAAAGTACAGCCAAGCTGCAGGAAAGTGTGCAAGCGCGCGAGGAAAAAAATACAGCAGTCACCTCGGAAGTTTGAATCAATTCTAACTCTCTCCCTCGACATTCGCCCGTAAGTTTCGTGCCCGTCGATTCGACGAGGCCTCTCTCGCATCTCTCTCTCTCTCGAGAGAGAGCAGCAGCAGCAGCAGCAGCAGCAGCAACGCCAACTATAGAGTCTGTACCGTCGTACGTATATACGCGCAAGGGGCTCGACTTTATCGTCGCTCGCGAGTTAGAAACTCCGGGGCGCGCGAGTCGAGGCTTAAATTGCGAAATCCCTCGGCGACTTAGGGATCAACAAGGCTGAGGGTGAGGGGAAACGGTGGCAGCGAAGCAGGGAGTAGGATAAAGTAGGCAGACTCGACAGTTGCATGTATAATCCACAGTGCGATGCGAACTCGCGAGAGCGAGCTTCTCCGCTGCACGTAGTTCCGTCACCGCCGCCGCGCGCTCCTCTTCCTGCGGCAATCGAAGTTGCGTATATATGTAACTTGTAGGTGGTTGTGTACAAGGGCGCGAGGGAGAATGTTGACGGACGCCCAACTGTAGGGACGAGTTGAAAAGGTGCGCGCGACACATTTCCAATTTGTCCGTAAGTATCACTCGTCACGATTGCCGCCACGTGTATTTGGAGAGAGGAAGAAGCAAGAGCTGATTCGTTGCAGGATTAACTTTGCTTTTCTCGAGTTCATCGTATATATGCGGATGCGTCGTTGCGGCGAGAAATTTAAGGAATCGCGTCGATAAGATCCGTCATTATTATGTGCAGCAGGACATGACAACAATATATATTTGGTACTATAGACTAGTTAGACCGTACAAATGTTGCAAGATATTTATCAGTATTTTTATATGCATAGAAGCATAGGATTAAGTAGAAAACACACGGAATGGTCAGACCATGAAAATAATCAGATAAAACTTCATCCGTTTGTCCTTTCGTACAAAGCTTAATCATTTTTCAAAGTTGTTTTTATTAATCCAAGATGTACCCAAATACGATGCAATCAATCAAACAACAGCTTACCACCAGAAAAGGGCAAAAAATCAATCCCATGCATAGCGTGAAATATATTCGCGGCTAAACAAAAGTTGATATTTCATTCCTCATTACAAAACGAGTCGGTCTTAATTAATCGACGTCGCGGCGCCCAATGCGATTATTCAGCAGCGACGAAAAATCGACAATCAATAAAACCAACCAAACAAAGGGCATCCACAGAAATCCACACTCGCACACACATACACACACACACGTACACAGACACACAGAAGCATTGAAATTCTGCGAATGCTAATTCCGACGGTTAACAAATAGGGTGAGTCCGGGGGCGCGCAAACGGACTATGAAAAAGCGTCGTGCCCGACAAGCTGCTGGAGTTGCCAAACGAGAGAGAGAGAGTATGAGCGCGTTCCACAAGGCACGACAATTAATTACCCCCTTCGTAAAACCGCGGCGAGACGGCGACGATTTGTCTTCATTGGCGACACGACTTATCGCGCGGCCAGAGCTACAGCAGCAAGTGAGAGTCGGGGGAGAACGAGGAACGAAGAGAGAGAGAGAGAGAGAGAGAGAGAGAGAGAGAGGCAAATCACAAGGAGGGATGACGTCGGCGATACCGGAGTACGACAAGCTCGGGATGGGTTTAGCAACGCGGCGGCAGAGAGGTGGAAGAAAACGCACAGGGAAATTCGAAGTTTAGCTGTTGTAGAAATCGTAGAGACAAAGCGAAAGTGCGGCCTGAATGATAAGATGAATATACGTAGGAAGTGAATAGATGGAGCGAGAGAGTGAAAGAGAGAGCGAGAGGATAGATAACGGCGAGATGAAAATCGTTTGTTTGTATAAAACGAAGATTGTTCGAGTGTAATTCTGCTACTATGCACAACGCAGCAGAAAATCTCTACGTGCTACAAGAAAATGAGCTCGGTGTGTAAGCGTATAGACCCTTCGAAGGTCCAACATCCACTCGCGAAAATACAGCTCTTTCGGCCTATTGTCATGTATGACTATACGCAGCGGTGCAGCTATAATATACGACACGCAGTTTCGCAATTTCACGAATTCCTGGCCCCCTCGTAAGAATGTCGCAACACAACTGCACAAAAGATCTTCTCTCTGGCGCGTGTTGTTCAGAATACACTGGAAAATACATAGAAGAGCAGAAAAATACACAGCAGCCGGCCCATAACATTTCCATAAATTGCGCATGCATAAATGTGTATACGGCAGACAGACTCAGAGAGCTATTATAGCAAACTTATAGCGTGCCACGGCGCTCGCGAGAACCACATCCAAAGCGATATTATTCGCGAGTACGGCTGTGGCGAACCATTTAAAATCCATCGCTCGTCCACCCGCGCGTCGTCGAAGCGAACAGAAAGAGAGAGAGAGAGAGAGAGAGTGGAAGCTTCGAGCGCGCAATTAGCACGCGATATACACCAGCGGCAGCGGCTTCCTACACCCATATATCCACAGATGGAGAGAGAGAGAGAGAGGGGGAGAGCAAACACGGGTCGACCGTCGTCCAGTGAGAAGAAGAAGAGAAGAAGAGCCAGTGCGGAAGCCAAACACGCCGCGAAAGCAGGAGCAAAGGGAGGAAGTCGAAGTGTAAAAACATCGGCAGCAGCAGCAGCAGCAGCAGCAGCCCAGCTGCGGTGCACCACCGCCGCACCTATCCATCGGCGCGCCATCTATCAATTGTTTTATAATACAGCGTCGTCCTCGTCGTTCGTCGCGGCGACGTTTTTGCGCGTTTTTACGCCTGCAGTCCCCCGACCCACCGCGCGCGCCGGCTGCGGCGCCCTGGAAAAGAAAAGTGCATCGTGGACTTTCGTTGTATACACGACACAGCGTCGCGGCCGGCATACACAACGCTAACCGAGAGAACGACTCCTCTATATACATATATATATATATATGTGTGTGTAGAGAGAGAGAGGAGCGCGAGTGGCCCCAGCGATCGTTTTATTTAATGCCGCAGTCATTAGTCACCATCAGCTCAACCCCCGCGTTCTATTGGAGAGTATAGCGTAGAATTTCCTTCTCTCCTCCTCCTCCTTCTCCTCCTTCTTCTGCTGCTTCTTTTGCTTCTTCTGCTTCTTCATCGTCGTCTTGTAGCACGGTGCGCGGCGCCGTCATCGATTTTCTTGCACTATACAACCCTGTAGATTTCTCAATTGAGCTTGAGAGAGAGAGGCGCACACCCCGCGGTCGAGGCTCTAATGGGAGTAATAATAAGAGACTCGTTAACTTGGCTACCTTCGGTACACTCTCTGTGTTTGTGTGTGTGTATACAGATAAATATAAATTTATTTGCAATTTAAAATTACAAAAAGGATCGAAACGTATTCAGATCATTGTACAAAATAAATCTGCATGGTATTGCCAACAATTTACGATTGCTGATATCACAGCTGCTTTCTTGTAGGAATACTGGAGGTTATCACAGTCAGTCAGTCTTATAACTAAAAGTAAAATCACAGTGCGCATTATATAAAATAAGAGAGAGAGTGAGGGGGGGAAGGTTGAGCACAGCTGCTGTAGTCCCCTTCTTTCCTTCTCTCTCTTTTTTGTTGTACAGCCGCGAAAATGTATGGCGAGGTTATTTGTGCGATTTTGCAGGTGTCGTTGTAGACTCGAAGTGAAAGGGTATAGAGATAGTGAGCAGTTTTTGCGCTGCTTGTCGTTTGGAAAATTGGTATAGCCGGTTATTAAAAGACAATTTGTGCTCGGCAGAAAAACTATTGGGATTTCGATTAGAGTAGTGCGGCCTAAATATAAACATATTGATTTCATTATTACTAACACTTTGGGATTTATTGACGAATAATGCGCAGTTTTGTTGAGAATACGTGTACTGCTGAAACTATTTTTCCATTAAAAATTATATTCTATTCAATATTAACTGATTTTAGTAATAGAAATTCTTGAATATATCCCAGTTTAATTATTATAATAGCAGTTTATTGGCAAAGTCACTCGTATCATTTTAAAATAAAATATAATTTTTTAAATTCAATCATATCCAAGATTCGTAATTTTTATAGAGTTATTGACCCATTAAATAAATTTCAAAATTAAAAAAAAAATCATAATTTTATCAAAGGATTTATCTGTCTAAAAAAGTTGAACGTTCACAACTTTCCAAATAAGCCTAACTTTCGTAGAACTCAAAAAAGTTGCGGCTTCCGTTCGAGTGGCATAGCTACGCTCACTTCACAAGCCACGCGCCGCGCTCCCACCCCCCTGCATTTTTTTTGTCAGCCGAATTCCGGATCTGAATATTCGCGAACGGGGGCAGCTGCTCTCTCTCTCCTCTATTCTCCCCTCTCTTCGTTTTTTCTCGCCCCATATAGTAGCGGTAACTGTGGCAGAACAGTACTGGAAAGAGGACGGAGCTAGAAAAGAAGAAGAAGAAGGAGATCGACATGGGAGCTCTACACCGAGAAATTCTCGTTTTCGCTGTGAGAGAGACGAAGAGAGAGAGAGAAAAGGGTAGAGTGGGGACTAGAAAAAACAAAAGTAACAGAATGACGGTGAGTGCGCGACCGTAGGAATCTCGAGCTCTACTTTCCTCGTTGTTTTCCAGACCGGACTCGAGATCCCCCGAGGAATTCAGAAAAAGGTCGAGACGCGTAACTTTGCGGCTTCGTCTCGCCTTATGTTTCTCTGCTCTCTCTCTCTCTCTCTCTCTCTCTCTCTCTCTCTCTGTTTCTCTCTCTTTCTCTAGCTGGTTTCCGTCTTCTCTCGCTCTTTTTTCCCGTCAGCAATTCCGAAATCCGTCCTCATCGAGTCGAGCCTTTCGCGATTATATTTTTCCCTTCCTCTCTAGATGTGTATAAATATACACTTATTGCGTTTCCTCTTTTGCTATACGTATATACCTTCGATCGGATGTGCAGATAATAGAAGTTATTACAACTTTGATGCACTCAACCACTGATCTCGAAATAATTGTCAAATATTAAAAGATTGTTTTGATGATTATTGAAGAATATATGCGAATTAAGATTGGTTGTTTACGAGTCTGGTCTGTTTTTGAATAATTCGACGGCGAAGAAGTTTATGGTGTCGGTATAATATCTTAATTTAAAGTTTAATAACTCGAAGAGGTATATGGTCACGCACTTAAATTGTAAAAGGCACTTTAGGGAAACAAAATTTTAAGCTTTAAAATCCCTTTCTAAAAGTTCCCTCAACTCTTTACTGCAGTTGCGTATACTTTTGACCGTATACCTAGGGGTTTTATTCACAATTACCTAAAGGATTTTAAAATCTCTGCCGAGCTATCAATATCACAGTTCATACTTCATGCAACGAAAACTGTTTTCAGACTTCCAAGTGCAATCGCTATAGCTTATATACATTTGAAAGCTTTTTCTTCTGTTATATAATTATATTTCTGTAACTGTGGCAGTTAATTAGAATAAAAATTAATTGCCCTCTGTGTTTTACTTTCAAACGATCTTTCGTTGATTAAGCGAAACTGCGTTATTAAATTACTCAATCGCAGGGTTAACAAACCAATAATTGCATAGCGATCTACTTCAATTAACTTAATTAACGATTATATTATGCTGAATTATTAGTCTCCATGGACAATGGTACATCTTCCTCAGTATATTGTGATCACAACCAAATATTCAATAAATATTCCTAAATGTAAAGATTAATCAGTTCCTGAATGGAAGCGCATTTTAACAAAGGGTTGGGGCTTTAAAACTAACAAAGTAGCCTCGTTATAAGAAGGTAAACGATACAATCGACTTATTCATCAAAACTTTCATTATTCGAATGCGCACAGGGAATTTTGCGCGGAGTCGGTAACCACAGTAGCAATAGTCCACTCGCTTTCCTCGCAGAGCCTTGGGTCCATCCTATTGTTTATTCGAAAACAATCGCGGCATCATCGGCTGTATTACAAGACGGTGTCAAAATTTTCGAAAGCTCTCGACGATACTCGGCAAGCTCCACACAGCTACACTAGAAGTGAGAGAGAGAGAGAGAGAGAAACTTGCTTTTCCGTGCGCAGCCTCCTTTAAAGCTCTTAACGAGGTCGATGCAACGAGGTCAGCGAGCTCTGCACCGGCTCGACTCTCTCGCGAAGTGCGCAAAAAGAAAAAGCACACAAATACAGTGAGCTCGCGAGCGCCCGAAAGGAATATGAGAGAGAGAGAGAGGGAGAGGGGTAGAGAAAGGCGCTCGTCTCACCTCATCGAAACAGAAATTTGCTTACCGATGTAGAGAGAGAAAGAGAGAGAGAGAGACAGGGAAAAAGGGAAAATAGAGGCAAAAGAGGGAGGGTGAGAGAGAGGTGAGATGGTATCGTCTAGATGGCAAAGCCGCTCGGAGGGGAAAAACGGAAAAATAAAAGGCGAAAATAAAAGGGAGAGGGCTAGGGAGAAAGACGCGACCGACTACTCGCTACGGCTGCTCTCCCTACCCCTGAATACGAGCCAGCGAGACGAGTCGGGGCAGAAACGAGACGACGACGACGACGACGACGACGACGACGCCGAGGAAAATAAAAAGAAATTGTCATCGCCTGGATGAGTGCTGTGCAACGAGTGAAAGAAAGAAGGCGAGAGAGAGAGAGAGGGACGGAGATAGCTGCTCTTCTTTTACTTCCGTCTTTGCCCGTTGAGTCGGCCACGCGCTCCGTTGCCTTTTGTTTTTATGCCCCGTCCTTTGTTATTACGTTAACTTTCCACGTCGAATGTTTCTTCAGGGTGGTCCGGGCCATCTCGTTGGCGTGAGACGACGATGACGACGACGTTGCGACACTTGCGCAACGACAACCGGTCCTGCACATACTGATGGATATGCAAGTATACAGAAGAAGCCAAGTTGAGGGGAACAAAAAGTACGTTAGATTTGTCGCTCTGGTGCTTTCTCTCGCTCTCTCTCTCTCTTTCTTTCTCTCTCTTCTGCTCGGTATATAAGAACTGCGCGAGCACAAAGCGATAAGATTTCTTGCAGGCGCTGACGAGAGAGAGAGCGAGTGGTTTTAAAAGAGCCGAGCTAATTAATTACGCGTGAAATCTTCGCGGTGGTGGACGGGGGGTTGGGTGATATCTTTCATCCTTATTTTTCTTTCTTAGGTCTTCCTCTCTAGACTCTCGAGGCGACGGCGACGGCCGCGGTGGCTTTTGATACCGATAGAGGCAGCTTTGAGGCTTCTGGACTGTGTAATCGCTGCCAGAGCGTTGCGCGGCCGAATCGTAAAAGTGTTTACTCTCAAAGTTATAGGAGAGCGTCCGGAGTGTACTTTCTTGATGGTGTATACCCTTGTGCTATCATCGTTCTTGCTTTTATTGTATACATAGGTACCGACTTCTAGCTTTTAGCTATTTGAATTATATACCGATGGTTTGTTGATTTGTAGTTTTTAATGGGTCATGCGAAATGGGAATATATAGCGAAATTTATGTTACAAATTTGATTGAGATCGGGAATAAAACGTTAAAGGATTATTGCTTAATCCGTATTATAGGGATCGTGATGAAAAAAGGTGAGGATTAAATTTGAATTTAGCGATATGGCATATGGGTACATTACCATATCTGCACACGAGCGGCTGACCGGACCCGGCCGTTACTACTTATCCAATATCTCTGTAGCTTTTAAGGTTTGTACGATGGACTTACTAACTCTTTGTCTGCTTAATAACTTTTGTATTTGTCTTATAATATACATGGAGCTCAAGTTATGTACAATCGAAGCTCGCATCACATGCAGGAAAAGCAGGATAATGAAAAGAAATAGAGTATGAGTTATATAAATGTATATGTGAAAAATGTACTCACGGGCAGTGAGATTGACGGGCTTGACGATCTTGGGACAGGCGCGAAACAGTCCGAGCTTGAACTTGACGCTGACGAGATTGGCGAGATGACGGGGCAGATAAGGCAGCCGCTCCTCCGTGTGCAGCCAAGCTGGTCCGAGGAGGGCGGCGGTCAGGGCCGCCAGGGCAGCTATGCCACAGAGTAGGCCGCACCTCGTCATCCTCGTGCCACCGCTGCCGCTTCCACCGCCCGTGCAACACATCTCGAGGCTGGGAGTTTTCCTCTCACTCGTCAGCTGGTGCTTCTGCCGCTGTCGGTGCTCCTGCCGGTCCTGCTGCTGCCACCTCCGCTTCTTCTACTCTCGCTGCAGCCTCTCGGTCGACTCATTTACCACACCCCCGCAATCTCGTATCGTCGTCGCGCGCGGCTTTGCCTTTTCGGGAAACCGATGTATCCTCGCCCCGCGATGAGAAAAAGCCCGTGTGGGCGATGCTCCCTTTGCTCTCTGCTTCTTATGGTCCGGGTGGAAGAAAAATCCCGTCACGTTCTACTGCAACGACGCCCGACAGATGAGCAGTAGTAGCAGCAGCAGCGGCAGGAGCAGCGAAGTCGGGACGAGGCGCCGCCGTCTAAATCGCTGGGACTCATCCTCGTCGGGGAGGATTTTCCGTCGACGTGGCCTGCAATTTCGGTAATTTCCGGGGATTCGACATAGTTGGGAGGGTGAATTCACGCACATCGAGCGCGTCGTGAGCCGACGAGCCGGAACGTGACTCTTACCCTCGTCCCCTCCCCCGAGGGAGACGCACGGAGCAAGAGGGAGAGAGAGAGAAACTAGCTCTTCCTCCTGCTCTCTGGCTCTCTCTCTCTCCCTCTCTCTCTCTCTGGCTGTGTAGAACGACGCCAGCAGACTCGATAACTCGTGCTGGTTAACTCGCTTATCGGACGGGGCCGTTTACGTTGGATTATACCGCGCGCATAGTATATATACATGTGTATTTTCGGGTCTGCGCCTCGGATTATATATATTATGAGATACAGCCACAAGCCCCGAGTATATCGCTTTTCTATTATTTATCGAAGCTGCGCTGCGCGGCTTTTGCATTTTTTAAGATACAAGCCCTACGCCATCCGATGCCTGATCTGTGGGTGGGACTCGCGTCACGACGGTGCGACCGGACGAGTTTTTGAATTTTTGATGAGCCGCCGCTGCCGCCGCCGCCACCGGCTTATTTTTAGGTGATAGGTACACCACCGCCGTCCCCGCCGCCGCGCTAAACGAGTATTTTTACGGCCCGCTGAGCCGCGCGCCTCGAGATGTTTTCGGGAATTTGTAGAGAGATTGAATCTGGGCTGAATCGAGGTTAACCGTATAAATTGTTATATCAAATAATTTTGTATTATATTATCCAAGTTAAGTTTGGTATTCGTACAGGTATAATGAACTTTCCGAGAATATAATTGACTGTTGGAGAATTTGATGGAGAGCACGCGAGATGATTATTAAACGTTGTTTAGTATAATGAATAAATGAATTCTAGTCTCTAGGGAAATGCTTGCAACAATGATTGAAACGGATCTGTGTGCTGCGCGATTAATCAAATTAGTTCAATATATGACCAATACGTATGTATACCTCAATCGATCAAATGCATCAACTTCGATCTCGCTTTCTAGAATTACTATATCAATATCTATATTTGCGGTGTAAAGCATTTGCAGTAAAATTCTTCTGATATTCTTTAAAATATTAATCCGCGCGACACTTTCACATGTTTAATAATCGTACAAAAAGTATTTTGGAAAATTTCAATCCGCAAGAAGACATTCTCAAGAGCGACACACTCGGTAATACGGTATCGATCATTGCTGCGCACAGGAATAAGCCGCGGACTTTTTGAGCTTCGTGTAAAAAGCGAACACAAGCAAGAAAGAGGAGCGAGATGCGGCGGTGCGTCCGTTGCCTACAGTGCGCACGCGGCATGCACATGAGCAGTTTTTTTTTTCTCAGCCGAGCTCGTGCAATTCGGCGTGATTCGCTCGCTGTGTGCGGTGCACATGATGTGAAAGCGTAGCGCGCCCATCTGCAGTTCGCCGAAAGACAGATATGCGTGTGCGACTGTTCGCCCCGAGGATGCAGTCTATCGCGTTTCCGATGCGCAGCTCTTTTCATTATCCCATATCCCCGCGGCTCGGTGTAACGAATAAAATGGAGAGAGCGAGAAGAGCGCGCCCCTACAACACAGAAAGAGAGTGTGTGTGTGAGAGAGATAGAGAGGGGTGGGGGTAAATGTTGCGAATGATCGTTGCGCACGTGAGATAGCTTGGGCTCGAAATCTTTGTCGAGTGTAATGCACTGCGCGAGGCAGCGGAGAAAATAAAAGCCCAAAGAACTAGTAAAAAGCTCGTAAAAACACGCGCATTCACGAGCTCGCTCGTTGGCTCGCGCTTTTCTTTAAATCTTCCCACGGCTCGGGTACGTCCGCCACCTCCCGATGCGCGCGGTTCAATTGCCTTTTTGATTTATCGATCTTTTTTCCGAAAGCTCCACTTCGAGATTGATACGACGCGGACAAGCACGCACGCTTTCCTTATCTCGCCCGCTTCAGAATTAGATGCGAAAAATGGTCTACCGCACTTGACTTTATAGCTATATTGCACCCAAGTTGAGAGATTGGCTTGTTTTATTCGTAGGTAGGGCAAAAGATGGGTATAAGCTATCATTTTACTGGAAAAGTTTTCTTTACTGGCAGGAAGCTACAATATACAGTATATACACCGGAATTTCTAAAAACGAACTTTGGTATATAGTGTCGCCAAAAAACGGATAAACTTGCGGGGACGCGCAGCGACGGCAAAACTGTATATAAAAGCGAAAGCGTACGAGTAGCAAAACTTTCTTCCGGGCGTCGTTTTCCCGCCGCAACTTGCGGAAATTAAAAAAGGGGCCGAAAACCACAGCGATCTCTCCAGCTCTCGCGCGTTTACCGGCGCGCGGAAGGGGCAAAAAAAAACAGCCGCGACAAGCACCGCACACGAGCCAACGGAGAGCCAAGCGTTGGATAAAAACTACACGCGCGACGATCTGCGGAAAGTTTCACTTGGACCTTTGTCCTTGTTAGCTCTGAGCGTCGAAAGAGAGAGAGAGAGAGAGCAAAGGACGTTAGGATGTGCGTGCGAATCTGTGTGATGAGCTCTTTTTGCCGGAGGAATTTCTTCTTCTTTTTTTTTTATCGGACGACGTAGAGTTGGACGTGGGCATCGCGAAAACGTCGCGCAAACTTTTTGATGCTTTTCCAGCGAACACGGCCTGTTTGTCTGACTCGTTTTTTTTTTCTTTTGGTTTCGCTCATTATTTGTTGATCCGTGTGCAAGGGTGGAAATGGAAAAGTTATAATAAATTTTTGAAGTGTGTTGAAGTAACACGTTTGTGTCATAGATTTTAGATCACTAAGATGCGTATTATCCATATGAAACATAGAGAACACACTTGCTAGTGTGTAAAATCTGTGACACAACGTGCACTTCCACAGTGCTTTTAATATGTTAAAACAAAGTATTGGTTTTTATATTGGCGAACGATTTCATGTGAAAATTTAGTACATAGCTTTATTTATTTGCTCAAAAATTCTGTAAAATACTTCAAATAACGATTTTCCACGGAATTTGTATGTGAATTAATTAATCTTTGATATCGCGCAACAATTTATTACATGATTGTAGTGCACATTCATTGCATATTTTCTTTGCATACTTTACATAATTAATTGATAAAATTACAATGATTTTTATCATTGTTTTAAACATTCACCGTAGAAGCGTGTATAGGTAATTTTACGTTTTTTTAATCTCCAAACGGTACACACGGTACAAACGGTATTCGCTGCAAAATTAAATTAGCTTGTAATTCAGAGAGTAGAAATTCAAACGTGAAGTTTACGCATTTATAGTACATTCATACGTATTACAGACCCACATAAACTTGTATTCCCACCTAGTGACTATACAGAGGTAACGCCACCGCAAGCATATGTACGATTCCGGAATTATTCAGTGTATACATTAATTAAAAAATTGTTATTCAATATTTAATAGGCAAATCTCGTACTATTAAAAATATTTGAATGAAAACGAAATAAGTAATACTTCCAGTACGTTAGAGCATGGTTATTTTTCCAACTCTTTTTGCAATTAATTTATCTTAAAACTATTAAATGTAAACGTGTATAATTAATGTTTCGCTAAGCACTCGAGCGTTTGATAAAAAATAAAAAAGTACACAAAACGAAAACAAATCTGACGCACAAAAAGAAAATAAAGGTTAATCCGCGCGCAATCATTATTTCTAACGAGTATCGCTGGAGCCATTCGAAACAAAAAAAAAACGAAAAAACAATAGCTCCGGTAAGGACTTTACCCGGTAGTCACAAACAGTCGAACAAACTGAAAAAAAGGGTATAAGAAAAGTGCAGAAGGGCGCGCAAAAAAAAGCAGAGGAAAAGTAGAAGAAGCAGAAACTAGCATCGCAATATTTCCTGCAAATCCTGCCTTAACTGCCTCGAAATTCGCTTTATCCGAGGCTCGCGTCCCGACGATAGCGGCCAATCGGAATTAATTTCTTCAAATGGCCGGGACGGGACGGGACGCGCGCGACTGGGAAAGAGCACAGGTTTTAATGTTTTTTTTCCCCCACATAACTAAAAATCCATTAAAGGTTCGTATGCCTGCAGCTTTCGAGAGCGCCCCGAAGAATCGACCCGTTTGTTTTTTTTTCCGGAACGAATGATTTCTTTCTGTATTTCCCGCAGCCCTCGCATACATACGCGTGTCCACTCGGTCCGCGACTCTGTGTCCGCAGCCGCGCGAACTGGCGCCCAACCTGTTTCGCTATCCCTTTCGCGCTTTCCCTCCTATATACATATATATCCGTCCTCCACACACGTACATCATACCATTCTGTTTGCCTCTCTCCTCTCTTCTTTTTCCCTGGGCTTTTATACCCCGTCTTCCTCCCGCTATCTCTCTTTGTATCTCGCTGTCGTTCTTTTGTTCCTCCGCGTTCGGACTGCAGTCGGCGCCTGCGAGCGCGCCAGCCCTTATCACGGCAACGAACGAAAATGCCACTTCCACGAATTTTAGAGCTAAAATTACGACTTGCACGGATGGATTTGACGCGAGGAGAGAGGGAGAGAGAGAGAAAAAAAAACGTGCTTCGCGTCCACCCGTATTGCGCGAACGTTCTACCAATTGCATTCTCGATGCACACACACCCGCGCTTTCTCGCTCGCAATCCTTTTTTCTCCCTTTTCTTTATCTCATTCTTTCTCTTTTAATGGGACCGACCTTTTTTGTTATTTAACATTCCGGCGGGCGCTCGTTTATTATTTGCCACAGCTACTGCTACCATCTACTGTTATTAATACTACGTATCGCGTACAGAGTAGGATATGTAATCAGGAAGGTTTTACAAACAAAGTAGAGGATAGTCAGTGATGATATTCTATTATTTGTTGTTTTACTGTCGTGTATGAGTTTCATGCGCATTAAGACCTTTTAATATTTAATATTTAATTTTACTCCACAACTACTGATTTTGACTAATGGATGCGCCAAATATTCTCTTTTACTCTATTATAAAAGTCTTATTACATAAAAGCTGTAGAAAAAAATTTCGAAGCTTCACTTTTGACTAAAAATCTATTACACGAGTGCCATAGTCGCCGACTGCGTAAAGTTTTGGGATATAAGCAGTCGTGATGGGATAAGGAAAGGAGTTCGTAAGGCGCGAATGGTGACGGGTTTGAACTTTTAATTACCGAAAAACTGAGAAAAAAGTAAACAGGAATTAAAGAGAAGTAGACAACGGGGCCAACTCGTATCTCTCTCAGAACCCTGGCAATGAAATACCGGACTTGACTCGCCGAAGTACTAAATGCAAACGGCATTTTTATTGCGACTCTGCGCCGAATGTTAATTAGTTTTGTGATCCGATATGGGAGAGAAAGAGAGAGAGAGAGAGAGAGAGGGGGAGAGAGAGAGAGAGAT